>JAJGRW010002885.1:0-21350 GCA_025461045.1 Carex parvula
GCACTAAACTCAAATGTAGCAAGCACTAAACTTATTTTTGTTTTATATCTGATAATACATGCATATGAAGCACCATATTCATGGGTTAATTGTAGTTACGCTACTGTATATATGGCTAATGCAAAATAAATGCCTGTGGCACATGTTTCTGGTTTTGCACCTAACTTAATTAACACAAGAATGAAGTTTGTGTTGAAAAAGTAATTTACATGTTACCCAGCAATTTGATTTTACACCATTTAATTAGTTTAATTATTTCACACCTATGTAATTTATTTCCGCAAAATTATTCAAAAGAAATTGACAGTTAATCTTATTTTTTTCCACAATCAAGTTGGCGAAATGAATCCCAAATATGATCAATATGACACTATCTATTTGATCAATATGATATGACACATACTAAATATTATGAAAGGGAATATGCATATTCTACCGTTTATTTTTTTAGGTTTGCAATGCTTTTTAGCGTGAAAGATTAATACAAGTTTTTTAGCGTCAAAGAAACAACCTGTCCCAAAAGGTAGTTGTGATACAGTGGTACAATGGTAGCAATTTTTCCTTCTTTTTGGAAATTCAAAATTCGATTTGTTATGAAACAAATTGATATTTTTTTTTTCCTTTAAATATAATTAGTAAGGATTGAAAATGCATTGTTCGGTCACCCCACTTCGACCAAATCAATGGTTCAGTCCATCCATTATCATGCCTTTACACGAATAACAACATAGATAATCGAAAGAAGGGTGACTAAACCATTGATTCGGATAACCCCTAGACCAAATTTTCAAAATTCAGGCCCCCCTTTCCTTGTTTCTTATTTCAAAATTTGGTCCTGTTAAATTAACTGAAAAATAAAGAGAACACAAGACTCCCAAGAAAGCTCACTTCCCACCCGAATTTTATTTCTCAGTTTTTCTTGTAGAAAATTACATGGCTGCTTCATGCCTATTTATCAATTGAGAAATATTTTGCATATCATGCTAAACATGGAAACCAATCATTAGAATTACAAGTAATCAGAAAACTATCTTTTTCCTATTTCACTAGATGCATATATGATTGATATCCTTGAATATTTTCTTTCCTCCTTTTGATTAGATACAGATCTATTTCGGCTTGTTCCCCAAGTTGTCAGGATCCGAGTGTAATCTTAACACTCCCCCTCACGAGGGTACGTAAATATCTACCATTCCGATCTTCTCCAATATTTCTTCAAATGGTTTAGTTGCCACCGCCTTGGTTAAAATATCTGCCACTTGTTCTATTGATCTAACAAAGGGTAGAGAAATAACATGAGAATCAAGTTTTTCTTTAATAAAGTGTCTGTCAACCTCTATATGTTTTGTCCTGTCGTGTTGCACCGGATTATGTGAAATATCAATTGCAGCCTTATTATCACAATTCAACTTCATCTCTTTTTTCTAGTTCTAATTCGGTGATCATTTTTCGTAGCCATAATAGTTCGCAAATTCCTTTCACCATGCCTCTAAACTCGGCCTCAGCACTAGATAAGGCGACCACATTCTCCTTCTTACTTCTCCATGTTACCAAATTTCCCCCAACGAACGTAAAGTAACCCGATGTTGATTTCCTATCCATGATGTTTCCTGCCCAATCTGCATCTGTGTAACCTTCAATTTTTGTATGTCCATTTTTTTCGAATTTGATTCCTTTGCCGGGTGTCCCCTTGAGATATCGTAGGATACGTGTGACAGCTCCCATGTGATCTTCACTTGGATTATGCATAAATTGACTCACTACTCCCACTGCATAAGGTATATCAGGTCTAGTATGTGACAGATATATTAATTTTCCAACTAACCTCTGGTATTTTTCTTTGTTCGTAGGACATTGGTCAGGACAAATCTCAAACTTCACATTTTGTTCCATTGGGGTACTAACAGGTTTACAATCCAACATTTCAGTTTCGCCCAAGAGATGAAGAACATACTTTCTTTGAGAGAGGAATATACCCTTTTATTATCATGATACTTCAATTTCGAGAAAGTATTTTAGACCTCCCAAATTTTTCACTTCAAAATCTTTTGACAACTTCATTTCAAGCTTTTCAATTTCAACTTCATCATCACCTGTTATAATCATATCATCTACATAGATAATAAGAATTGCAATTTTACCTTCACTTCTTTTGAAGAACATGGTGTGATCAGAATCACCCGGATTGTATCCATAGTTTTTCATAGCCTTGCAGAACCTTCCGAACCATGCTCTTGGTGACTGTTTCAAGCCTTACAGTGGTTTCTCTAGTTTACACACCTTGTTTTCCGATCCAATATGGTTGTAGCCAAGAGGCAACTCCATGTAAATTTCGTCTTCCAAGTCTCCATAAAGAAATGCATTTTTTACATCAAATTGATGTAATGGCCAGTCAAAGTTAGCTGCAAGAGACAATAAAACTCGAACCGAATTTAATTTTGCAACTGGAGAAAAAGTTTCCTGGAAGTCAACCCCATAGGTTTGCGTATACCCTTTTGCTACTAGCCTAGCTTTATATCTTTCAATTTTTCCCTCTGCATTGTACTTGATTGTATACACCCATTTACATCCAACTGTTCGTTTTCCTGCTGGTAGATCAACTATTTTCCAAGTACAATTTTTTTCTAGAGCTTCCATTTCTACAGCCATTGCTCTAGTCCATTCTTTACTTTTAAGGGCATCCTCAACTTTTCCGGGTATAGCAATAGAAGAAAGTTGTTCTACAAAATCCTTTAATGGTTGAGACAATGTTTTTGTTGAGGTATAGTTTGCAATGGGATATGTCAGTTCCTTATTTACCCCATCTCCCGGAATATATCTCTTTGGTGGTTTGCCACGGTTAACACGGGGAGGTAATTTAGGTTGAGTGTTAGAGACACATACCTCATAGTTATTCTCACAGGGTTATGGTCTTGATATAGCAAGATCCAATGTATTACTTCGCTTACATTGCCTAGGTCTATCCACATATGGATTTCATCTTCTGCTGAACTTCCACCTATTGCTGGACTCGGTCGTTCTGTTTGACTTGTTTTAGCAACTGGGCTGTTTGAAGCTGCTGGGTCCGATCCCTCTGCTAGGCTTGTTTCATCAACTGGACTGTTTTCAGGTGCTGGGTCCGAACCCCCTCCTGATTTTTTTTTTGAATGTACGGAATAATCTAAACCCCCTGCTGGATTTGTTTCTGAATGTTTGGAATGATCCGAACCCCCTGCTGGATTTGATAAGAAAGCTAGATCCAAATCCAAACTTGGTTCATGGTTTGATTACCGTTGACTCCCTGAATCGGGACTTGGAGTTGTTGGAAATATGACTCATGTTCTAGAAAGGTAATATCCATGGTGGTGTAAAATTTTCTGGTACCTAGATTGTAACATTTATACCCTTTTTGGTTTGCCCCTATGCCTAAGAAAACACATTTTTCAGCCCTTGGGTCTAATTTTGTGCGAAATGGTTTTTGTATATGGATGTAGGCAATACATCCAAATATTTTTGGTGGTAGATTAAGGACAGATGACAATGACACATGAGAAGAGAGGACTTGAATAGGTGTTTTGTAATCATTTGTACTTGTGGGGGTCCGATTAGAGAGGTATACCTCATACGAAAGTGCATTATCCCAAAATATACATGGTACCTTATTCTCAAGCAGTAGTGATCGGGTTATTTCAAGGAGGTGCCTATTCTTGCGTTCTGCAATTCCGTTTTGCTGTGGTGTCCCTATGCATGTTGTCTCATGAATAATTTCATTCTCCTTAAAAAAATTCTGCAAACATTTATTCACGTATTGTGTCCCATTATCACTTCTTATAATTTTTATTTCTTTTCCAAATTGAGTCTGCACCATTTTGTGAAAATTTTGAACAACTTTAGAAACTTCATCTTTTGTTTTCAGTAAATAAAGCCAAATCATTTTGGAACAATCATCAATAAAGGAAACATACCATCTACAACCAGATTTAGAAATAATCGGGGATGGTCCCCAAACATCTGTACGCACCAAATCAAAAGGATTTGCACATTTATTCAGACTACTATGATAAGTTGTTCTATGACTCTTGGACTTGATACAAGTTTCACAAACAAGATCTTTAGGATCTAGATTCACAAATAAATCCCGTAACAACCTTTTCATATACCCGAATGATGGGTGTCCTAGTCTTTTATGCCATAACCAAATTTTATCCCTACTAGATAATTGATCCCCTCTAGCTACATAATTACTGCCGATTTTGAATTCATCCAAGTAATACAACCCATCTCGTCTAGTACCATGGCCAATGATCCTTTTCGTGAGAATATCCTGGAATACACAATAGTCAGGAAACATAAGCACACTGCAATTTTGATCGTTTGTGAGTTGACTAACGGATAATCAATTTTGTTGCAAGAGAAGGGACCACAAGCGTATTTTTCAACTTAATTTTGTTTGATAACACAATTTCCCCAGCACCTTCTACAGGATAAACTTCCCCATTTGCATTGATAATACCGGTTGTACGAGAAGTACACATGTTTTTCAATTCAGTTATTTCATGTGTTATGTGGTCGGTTGCACTGAAATCAATAATCCATCCTTCATTTCGCCTATTTTTGCTTAGGTCTGAGATATTACACTTACCAGTAATGGGTTTAAGAATACCAATTTTACCTTTACAATCAGTTCCAGCTGCTACTTGCTGACTCTGCTGGCTCGTCATTGGCTGCAGGTTTGATTCCAGTTCTGTTTTGACCGATTCTCCCTTGGTTGGTTCTGATTGCTGTGGGCTAGCCGCTCGACTATTAACAGTCAATGTTGTGGCTGCTACTCCTCTGCCTCTTTCCTCAATCTTCTTCTTGTCAACTTTCCACCAGTCAGGATAGCCTACCACTTCAAAACAATTCTCCTTTGTGTGCCGACTTTTTCCACAAGTCGTGCACTTCAGTTTTGATTTGTCAGTATGTAAATTTTTCTTTCCTTGGAAATCATACATCTTACCAGGTTTGTATCCCTTGGAAACCATTGCTAATGAGTTTGAATCCGTACCTCCCTTAATCATGATTCCTTGGCGATTGGCTTCTCTTCTTACATACCCATATGCCTGCTCAATTGATGAAACGGACTAAGCAGCACCACCTGTGCCCTTACACCATCTAACGAGTCATCAAGTCTATCAAGAAAGGTGTACACCCTTGTCTTCTGAATAAAGGTGTACGGCATACTCCATGGGGTTTGGGCATCGGAAGTCAATATGTTGCCACAATCCTTGAAGTTCGTCAAAATATTCTAAAATAGCTTGCCCTTCTTGTCTCACACGCATGACCTGACGGTTGAGGGCATACACCTGAGCCTCATCATCGTTGTCGTAGTATGTTGTTGCTATTGCCTTCCATACATCTCTGGCAGTTGGATACCGAATATAACTCCCCCTTAATCGAGGTTCAAGAGAATTAATAATCCAGCCTTTTACTACAACATTGTCAGTTGTCCATCTTTGGTATGATGGTTCGGTTATGGGTGGTGGAGTCGGTTCTCCTGTGAGATGCATCATCCTTTCTCTGCCACGGACGTACATCGTCACTGCTTGGCTCCAAAAAGAGTAGTTTGTGCCATCAAATATTACATCAATAGCGCTTGAATGAATTGTACCCTTGGTCGTGGCAACAGGTTGAGTTATGATTTGTGTTGCTGGTTGAGGGTTGTTTATGGCAGCAACTTGTATAGCCGCCATTTGAGTCATCATTCTTGCCATATGCTCAATCAACGCAGCCGTGGTGGTTGATTCTTGGGAGTCAGCTTCTGACATTGTTTTATCAAGAAAGTGTGGACAGCACCTTAGAGCAGTATAGCACGAGAAATTGAAGTTAAAGACAAGAAGGGCAACAATTTCTCTAGCTATACCACCAGGCAACCACGCTCTGATACCATGTTAAATTTAACTGAAAAATAAAGAGAACACAAGACTCCCAAGAAAGCTCCCTTCCCACCCGATTTTATTTCTCTGTTTTTCTTGTATCAAATTACACAGCTGCTTCATTCCTATTTATCAATTGAGAAATATTTTGTATATCATGCTAACCATGAAAACCAATCCTTAGAATTACAAGTAATCAGAAAAACTATCTATTTCCTATTTCACTAGATGCATATTTGATTGATATTCTTGAATATTTTCTTTCCTCCTTTTGATTAGATACATATCTATTTCGGCTTGTTCCCCAAGTTGTTAGCATCCGAGTGTAATCTTAACAAAGACTTTTCAATAAGTCGGTCGTCAACTGTGACGGGTCATTACCCAAATGCTGGACAATAAATTTATTTGCAACAATTAATTAATTAATTAAGATCATCCTCTTATATATAAATCAGGCCACATAGTCTGCTGAAGCCATCAATTCCATTAGAGAAGCAATGAATTATAACAAGTACTCTTGCGCCAAGTTATTGGCACTTGTGCTGCTGATTCTGGTACAGTGGGAGAATGTATGTGTGAGCGGGTCAGACTCAGACTTAGTACAGTGCAGGGAAGAGGAGCGGTTAGCTCTTCTACACATCAATGCTTCATTGTCCTTTCCTACTCACTCTTTTGATGGCAAGTGGGAAAGAAAGGAGTGCTGCTGATGGGAAAGAGTCACCTGCGATCCAATCACTTGCCACGTCACTGAACTTGACCTCGGTATATCCTTTGATGAAGATGACTGGTTCGACTATGATCATGGGGCTATTTTACTAAATGCCAGTATGTTCTTACCTCTCCGTCAACTAAGATCTCTGTCTTTATCTGGACATCGCATTTACAATTGTACAGATGGTGCTGGTATGTATTTCTTCACGTTTCTTTCTTGTTTAAGAATTATGTATACCCGGCCCGACTGTATGTATGAGTGTTGGGTACGGGTACATAACATATCTGTTTGATTTATGAAGACTATAAAACTACTGAACTGTAATTGCTCCAATTTTAGGATAACATACTTATTGTCGATATCTAATGTGATTCTATTGAAAGCAGCTGGTCATAATAAATGAATTTACCAATTGTATTCTAAGATGCAAATTTTCTTGTAGAACAAGTGCATTACAAAATATATATATATATTTACCTTAGTTTATTAGAATAACTGATTAATTTGAGGTTTAATTAATCCTGTTTAAAAGAGAAAAAAGAAATGAGCAATTTCTAATGCAATCATTCCTGACAAGCTTATTAAGAGGAAAATGAGTTGTTCATGTTTGCTGATACAAGCACCCTTTCGTCAGGATTTGAATCTTGGTCCAATTTGACTAAGCTCTGTATGCTAGACTTTACAGACAACAAACTACACGGTAGGATCATAAGCTTGCGATCTGAACGTAAGTAGATATTAGGGTTAAAAATATTAATTTATACTAAAAGTTAGTAGTACTATTTTGGTCCATCAGGGACCAGCTCGAACTGAAGGGTGTAGTTGAGGGATCATTTTTTTAATTTCGAAGGATATGTTGTATTATATATTTCCTGAATATGTACGTAATATTTATATATGATGTATTGTGAATCTTACGAACTTTTGTCTTGAAAATTAAAAATATGTAAGACAACTTTTGCATGGTTATTTTATGCTGATGCATTTTTTACGAATTTCTCAAGTGTCCTATAATTTTCATTACTTGTAAACTTAATTGGGACCATTATGTGTGATATTATGTATAGTATGAAATATTATATGAGTCTATACACAATCCTCAGTTGAACAATAATCCCAACACTAAGACCCAAACTAAAAATGGAGGACGAGCCTGATTTGAGCTGGAGTTCCAATAAACAAAATGTGTAGCTGGTTTGGTGATGAAACATGCTACGACACTTCAAAGATACTTTTACTAGTCAGAAATCAGAATGAAGTTACACTACTACAAAAACTGGCTTTGTACACTGCACATTGTACACGGATTTGGCAATTATATTAAAAACAGTGTACCAAATATGATTTTTTACTTGTTCAAAAGATCTGCACGATTTCTACACGGATAATTAGTTAATAATCAGTGTAGAATTATTAGAGAGAGCTACACGGTTTATTAGAAACCAAAAATCCGTGTGTAAAGAGGTCTGTGTGCAAATAATTGAGAGAGCTACACGGACTTTTAATACAAAGCCGTGTAGGAATATTACACACGGTTTTTTGATAATATATCCGTGTAGAAATAGTATAATTGTACACGGATTAATAACAAAAGAGCCGTGTATGTTTAGTTGGAGAGCTACACGGATTTATAACTAAATAGCCGTGTATAATAGTGTAGGGTTTTAATGTCTTCCCCTTCCAGAGCGCCGTTTTGATCAAGTCTTTTAGTCAATACATCTCGAACTGAGCTCTCTGAACTGAGCTTTTTCCTATCAGATTTCTGCGAATTGATCGAGGCCAGCAGCTGAGATCTGAGATCTTTGAATTAAGTTTGTATTTTCTCCTCTCCATCTTTCTAAGGTTAGTAATATGTATTTAAATCATTTTCTTCCTCTAATTTTCTGTTATTTAGGCTTATTTAGGTCATTTCATGCATGCTTGATTTCTTAATTTTAGATGTAATTAATTAGTGTATTGTGGTCCAATAACCGACCTTTAGATGCTTTTAGGTCCATGCCCGTTCAAATTAATCCAATAGGGATTAATTTTGGATAGTCCCCGTTTTGGGACTGCTCTTTGAATATTATGTCTCATTTAGAATGTGAACACATATTAGCGGGATTTAATTAGTATTTGAGGAAAGTTCGACAGGATTTTCCCTTATTGCTCCTACGAGTATGTGGTTCGTACGCATACTTGGGGAGTTAAGGGGAAATGCTGCCGAATTTTTCTCAAATACTAATTAAATATCGCTAATATGTGTTCACATATGAGACATAATATTCAAAGAGTGGGTTAGGATTGTAAACCGGCCCTTTGTAAGCCCAAAATTTTGTATACGAAGGAGAATGTTGACCATGCATGATTAATTGATCAAATCATTTTTTTAATTTAATTTACAGATGGATCGAAGCTGGATGTATGAAATGCGACGTGACAGTGAAGAATATTTGGTTCGCGTTGATGAGTTTATAAAATTTGCTGAGAGTTATAGAGTGAAGAAAAAAGAAGAAGACATTTTATGTCCTTGTAAAGATTGTAAAAATTTATTAAGATTTTTGGACATCGAAGAAATTAGAGCTCATTTGATTTGTCGGGGATTTAAGAAGAGATATACATGTTGGTTCATGCATGGTGAGAAATTTGGGGAAAGTAGTAGTTCCAATAAAGATTGTAATCGTGAATTGAATGATGAGAATGTTGGAATTTCTGATAATTTTGAACTTGATTGGAACGAGGATTATGAGAGTGCCGAATATTCTGATAACGTCGAACCCGAAAATGACGATGATGAGATGGAGAGGAATTTTGATGAAAATGTAGAACACGAGTTTACTGAAAATTTGGAGGATATGTTACGTGATGTGGAAGATGAAATTAGTGATAAAAATTATGATAAATTTCAAAATTTGTCTAATGAATCCAAGAAGCCTTTGTATCCCGGGTGTACCAAATTTACAAAACTGTCAGCTGTGTTGAAATTATTAAACTTAAAAGCAGACAATGGTTGGAGCGATAAGAGTTTCACGTCCTTATTACAGCTTTTAGGAGAAATGCTCCCAGATAACAACGAGTTACCCGGTACAATATATCAGGCAAAGAAGTTGATATGTCCAATGGGGTTGAAGATCGAAAGAATACATGCATGTCCGAATGACTGTGTATTGTATCGTAACGAGTACGAGGCCATGTATGTCTGTCCTAAATGCGGTGTTTCACGATATAAACGTCGTAAGGACCAGGACACTGATGATTGTAACGAGGACACAAATGGCCGACCTCCGGCTAAGGTGTTGTGGTATTTGCCGATAATACCGAGATTCAAACGGTTGTTTGCGAATCCCAAAGATGCAAAATTATTGCGCTGGCACGAAGAAGAGCACAAAAATGACGGTAAACTAAGGCACCCGGCTGATTCTCCTCAATGGAGAAACATTGACAGACATTTCAAAGAATTTGGTTCTGAAACGAGGAACCTTAGGATTGTGGTGAGCTCAGATGGAATGAGTCCGTTTGGAAGTATGAGCAGTCGGCACAGTACTTGGCCAGTTCTTTTATGCATCTACAATCTTCCTCCTTGGTTGTGCATGAAACGCAGATATATAATGATGTCATTACTAATCCAAGGACCTAGACAACCCGGAAATGACATAGATGTATATCTCGCACCATTAATCGAGGACCTCCAAAAATTGTGGCGTGATGGCGTCCCGGTGTGGGATGCGTATATGAAAGAGACCTTTAACTTGCGGGCCATGGTGTTTTGCACCGTAAATGATTTCCCCGCGTACGGGAATTTGTCGGGTTACACTTGTAAAGGAGCAAAAGCGTGCCCGATCTGTGAAGATGACACGCAGGTGCTGAGGTTGAAAAATTGTCAAAAGAATGTATTCATGGGGCATCGTAGGTTTCTTCCTATTAATCACCCATATCGTAAGAAGAAGATGGCATTCAACGGGAAAATTGAGCTTGGAGTGGCTCGTCATCCATTAGACGGGGAGAGTGTCTTCGAACGGGTAAAGAACATTGATGTTGTTTTTGGAAAATGCGCCAAAGCACTACCGAAGAATATTTGGAAAAAGAGGTCCATATTTTGGGAGCTACCGTACTGGAAATATTTAGAAGTGAGGCATTGCCTAGATGTCATGCATGTCGAAAAAAATGTCTGTGACAGTTTAATTGGTTTATTATTGAACATTCCGGGAAAGACTAAAGATGGTATTAAAGTGAGAAAAGACATGGTAGAGATGGGAATACGACACGAGCTCGCACCGCAGGAGAAAGGGAAGCGCACATACCTACCCCCCGCACTGTGCACAATGTCAAAGAAAGAGAAAACAAGCTTCTGTGAATGCCTCAATGGTATAAAAGTCCCATCAGGATATTCTTCGAATATTAAGAAGTTGGTGTCGATGAAGGACTTGAAACTGGTCGGTCTGAAATCTCACGACTGTCATGTTTTATTGACACATATAATTCCCGTTGCAATTCGGAGAATTTTACCAAAGCATGTTCGTCAGACCATTACGAAGCTTTGTTCTTTCTTCAATGCAATAAATTTCAAAGTGATAGACCCTCTAAAATTGGACTCTTTGCAAAAGGAGGTCGTCGTTACTCTTTGCCAACTTGAGATGTATTTTCCGCCATCTTTTTTTGATGTCATGGTTCACCTTGTTGTTCATCTTGTGAGAGAAATTAAGATTTGTGGTCCCGTGTTCCTTCGGTATATGTATCCATTCGAGAGATACATGGGCATCTTGAAAAAATACGTAAGGAACCGACATCGACCCGAAGGCAGCATTATAGAAGGATATTCTACGGAGGAGGTGATTGATTTTTGCACCAACTACTTGACCGGTGTGGATCCTATTGGCGTTCCAAAATCTCGATACGAGGGAAGGCTCCAAGGAGTCGGGACAATTGGGTTGAGAGCCGTAGTTGCTGATCTAAATGAACTACAAAAGGCACATTTTATTGTACTACAACACATGACAGATGTTGCTCCCTATATAGATGAGCACATGACAATCCTTCAACAACAAAACTACACGAGGAGTCAGAAGTGGCTTACTAACGAGCATAATCGTTCTTTTATAGGATGGCTGAAAGAAAGAGTGCAGTCACACCCCGTACCAGAAATTGTTAAACTGCTTGGCGAAGGACCCCAAATTGTTGTTAGAACATTTTAAGGATACGAGATTAATGGATATACATTTTACACTAAATCCCAGAGTGATAAGAGCACGATGCAAAACAGTGGGGTGACGTTGGTGGCGACCTCTCAAGAATTCAGTAGATCCGGAGATGGCCGGGCTGTAATAGCATCAAAGTCATATTATGGCGTTATTCAAGAAATTTGGGAGCTCATTTACAGTCCTCGCCTGAGCATTCCCGTGTTTCGGTGTCAATGGGTCGAAGACCGAGGTGTTAAAGTTGATAACGACGGGTTCACACTCGTTGATTTAAACAGGGTTGGGCATGCTAATGATCCGGTTATACTCGCCAAGCAAGCCACCCAAGTCTTTTATGCCACTGACCCGAGTGATGATAGGTTGAGCGTCGTCCTATCCGGAAAAAGAAGGATTGTCGGGGTAGAAAATGTCGTCGATGAAGAAGAGTACGACCAGTTCGACGAAGTACCTCCATTTTGTACCGATGTGCAAACTGAGGTAGCAACACTTGAAGGGGTAGACGAAGCTGACTACATGCGGTCCGACCACAATGAAGGATTATGGGCCGAGGGTACTGTTCAAATAGTGGAAAAAAGGAGAAAAAGGAAAAAAAAAGCATAATGTATAATATTTATTTTGTTTAAGACCGTGTAGCTTTTAATATTGCAACTTTAGCTTGTAATATATCAAATAAAAAAGGAAAAAAAGAGGAAAAAAAGGAAAAAAAGCATAATGTAGTATTAGTATTATCAAATATTATCAAATATTAGTATTAGTTTTTGAAACAATGAAGGATTATGTTTAATGAAGGATTATCAAATATTATCAAATATTGCAACAATGAAGGATTATGTTTAATGCTTATAATATTATCAAATATGTGTATTAGTTTTTGAAAATATTAGTTAAAACATTTAATAATAAAATAAAATAAATATTAGTTAAAATATTAGTTTTCACTAAATATTAGTTAAAATATTTAAAATATTAGTTAAAATATTTAATATTAGTTAAAATATTTAATATTAGTTAAAATATTTAATATTAGTTAAAATATTTAATATTAGTTAAACTTTATCAAACATTTAATATTAGTTAAAATAAATATTAGTTAAAATCCTGCTGAAGTATTGCGGCCCGCAACCATTCATATTGCGGCCCGAAACAAAACAACTCAGAGAATTTTCAATCCTGCTGAAGTATTGCGGCCCGCAACCATTCATATTGCGGCCCGCAACAAAACAACTCAGAGAATTTTCAATCCTGCTGAAGTATTGCGGCCCGCAACCATTCATATTGCGGCCCGCAACCATTCAGAGAATTTTACTGAACCTGGGACCCGCCTGTCGGATCTATTTATACACGGACATTTAGCTAATAGTCCGTGTAGAAATGGAAGAGAGCTACACGGTCTATTAGCTAGATGTCCGTGTAGAAAGGGGATTTGCACACGGCCTTTAGAGTAAAGTCCGTGTATAAAGATCTTTGTACACGGTCTTTTAAGTTAAAAGTCCGAGTATAATGAGGAAAACACTATTATTTCGAAATCCTTCTCTTCCAAAATTTTCATAAGTCCGAAAAGAGAATTAAGCGGTTCAGTTCCAAAAACCCTGACAGAGAAGCCTTCTCCGAGCTCTTCACCGCCTCACCGCCTCGCCGCCTCACCGCCTCACCACCTCGGTCTCTCTCACCCGTGGTCTCTCTCTCTCTAACCCGTGGTCTCTCTCACTCGTGGTTAGCGTCTCTCTCTCTCTCGTTATTTTTCTTATTGGGTTTGAACTCGTTAGCCATGGTTGGTATTTGTTAGTATTGAATACATTATGGTACTTGTTAATTTGTATATAGGGTATTTTAGGGTATTTTAGGTTAATTTAGGGTATTTTAGGTTAATTAGTTAAAATAAATATTAGTTAAAATAATTATGGTACTTGTTAATTTGTATATAGGGTATTTTAGGGTATTTTAGGTTAATTTAGGGTATTTTAGGTTAATTAGTTAAAATAAATATTAGTTAAAATAATTATGGTACTTGTTAATTCATATAACCTAGGTTAATTTGTACTTGTTAATTTTAGGTTATTTTAGCATATAACCTAGGTTATTTTAGGTTAATTCAAATAATTATGGTACTTGTTAGGGTATTTTAGCGTCTCTCTCTCTCTCTCTCTCTCTCTCTCGTTATATGTCAAAAATTGATTAATCTAGGTTATATGTCAAAAATTGATTGATTAATCTATTGATGTTTAGTCTATTGATCTAAGTTAGCCATGTGAAAAGTTGTATGGTTAATTAATCTAGGTTATATGGTTGGTTGATTAATCTAGGTTATATGTGAAAAGTTGGTTGATTAATCTAGGTTAGCCATGTGAAATTGATTAATCTATTGATGTTTAATTATAATTAAACATTAAAATTGATTAATCTAGGTTATATTTTTCTTATTGGTTGATTCATCTAGGTTATTGTGCCAAAAATTGATTAATCTAGGTTATATGATTTAGGGTATTTTGCCAAAAATTGATTAATTTAGGGTATTTTAGCATATTTGTACAAGAATATCAATTTAGGATTTCATTATTGGTCTTTTATGATATTTTGTGCAAGAATATCAATTATTGGTCACTTATGATTTGATCTTTAATTTCATGCAGAACCATGTCGAATGAGGATGAGTACGTCGATATGATGGCAGAAGAGGAGCAACAAGCTACTGCCTCATCAGAAAGAAGGAAAAGAGGGCCGACAATGTGCACGAGCATGTCCGAGCCGACCCATCAAGAAATCTGGTTCACAGAAGACGGGCGTGCGCAGGGAGAAAAACGGCAGAAATACTCAAATTGGTGTACGAGTTTCGTGAGGCAAAAAGCGAGTATCCTTGTTGAGAGATGGGATCATTTTGAGGATAAGGTGAAGGACGAGTGGTGGAACATGGTGAAGGTAAAGTGCCTAACAACTCTTCTCTTGAATTTTCACTTATGTATGATCTATACTTAAATACACTAAATTTTTGTATCAATCAGGCTCAGTGGAACATCGAGAATGATGTTCCAAAGAATAAGACTTTGAAGATTATGAACAATGGTTGGAAGCAATTCAAGAGCACGTTGAAGACGGAGTTCATGGAAAAAGAGAGAAATCCGGTCGGCTACTACAAATGGCTAAAACAAGAGGACTGGGATGCGTTTCAAGTTTTGAAGTCTACCGAAGAGTTCCAGGTATCTAACTCGTGCCAAATTTATGCTTATTCTTTCTCGATATGTACTTATTTTTCTAAAACTAACTGATCATTATTGTCTTGTTTCTGTGAAGGCAAAAAGTGATAAAGGCAGGAGGACCGTTGCCTTTAACAAGTATCCACACCATCTAGGGTCAGCTGGTTACGAGGGTAAGTCGGCAGAATGAAGGAAAGTCCTGGATCAAAACAAGGATTCTGACTCACCCGTGGTTAGGATCCAAAATCCTAGGGGCAAAGATTGGGTCATGGATAGAGCCGAGGTAACCGCTGACGGGAGGATAGTACTCCCAAAGGATTTGCAACCCGTGGCTCAAAGAATGGTAAGCGTCCTTTATACTTACTTTGTGACATTCACCCGAAAATTATAACTCCGAAAGTACATTAATTGTTCTTTTGCTTTAACTAATTCTTCTACTTGAACAGTTGGAAGTGGAGGAGGAGGTCAACTCGGGTGCCCGGAGTGTCGAACGACAAAATGAGGTGTTCCGAGTGCCCGGAGTGTCGAACGACAAAATGAGTGTCCGCAGCGCTCAAGAATCCAGAACACCCGGGTCGAGTAAGGGTTGTAGGGGGCTACAGGGGCTGGAAGGAGGTGTTCCGAGTGGAGGGACAAAAACCTCAAAGAAAATCTCGTGCCAAGGTAAACAAAGACGAGATAGTTGCGCAGATACGCGCGGAGGTGAGCAAAGAGTACGACGCAAGGTTTGCTGAGATGGAAGCAATGTTGACACAAATTAGATCAGCAACCACGCAGCCATCCGAGCAACCACCTCCCATTTCGCCGGGAATTCGGCGAAGTAGTCAAGCATCCGGCACGTGGGGCGCCTTAGACGATTTGGATAATCTCAAGGTAATCAATACTTGTTCATAATCTAAAGGTAATTAAAACCTGTTTGCAACCTTGTTAGACAATATCGCATCATTAAAATAAACAACTTTCCTATAAATTTGCAGGACCCCAGAGCATGTGACCTCGTCCTGTGGCAGGGTAGTGTTCCTCTGATCGTTGCTAAGGGCGTTGTACATCCAGGAGCAAAGAGTGTACACTTTGGTTAGCTAAGACCCGACCATGCATGCGTGCAGGTTGAGTTAGTCGTGGATGGATGGCAGCGCGTACCCCTTCCTGTCCCTACCGACGAAGTGCTTGTGCTTGATGACGCACGGATGTCATTTGTCCAATGGCCCAAGAGTCAGATTGTTTTGGATCAGGTAATCCATAAAAAAATCTATTTATTTTGTTACATTCAACTCATTCTTTTTGAAATACTAGAATAATACATCTATAACTTGATACAGACACGAGGAGATGATGTTACCGGTACGGCGATGTCACCGGTACGTCAGGAGGTGGCTTGCGACGTCGCGGCTGACGCGCCACAATCACCGCCCCGTCCTATGGTCACCGAAGAAGAATACAGCCGTTTGCCCAATGATTTGCGCCTTCTCCATGACTACTTGATGACGGCGCCCGAAGGCATGGAGGCTATCATCATCCCTGTCCCACCTGGGATGTTTCTACACGAAGGCAGGGATCTCCTGCTGTCGTTCAAAGACTTCAAGGACCTCTTCCACCACTCGTCATCCGACAAATGGCTCGATGTTTCACACATCACCATTTTCCTCATGTTAGTGATATTAAAATATTTTCATTATTGTATAGAACTCAAATATATATTCTAATTACAATATGATGAGTTTTCAGGAAGCTAGTCCGAAACTGTGATGAGATGGTTGAAAAGAAGAACTTGTGCATGTTTCTGGACCCCGAGAAAGTGAGTGGTACGGCAGTGACATATTATCCGGATATGGCTATCGAGTACAAGTGTTCTGCGATGCATCGTGCTAAGGCGGAGGAGAAGAAATTCATTCTCATGCCATACCACGAGGGGTTAGTTCTAATCTTAACTTATGTGTTGTTTATATTTTAATTAAAGAATTGTATGAAGGAATTAAAAGTTAAACATAAAAAAATGAAATCACACCATCAATCATAGCAAATACTCGTGTGACTTTTATATGCTAAAGTACTATAATTCTTCTCCTCGATCCCACAGCAAACATTGGTGCTCGATTCTCATTGTGCCGTACCTAAATGTGGGCATAATTGTTGATTCTTGTAAGCCCAAAGGAAGGATCGCGGCTGACAAGTGCAAAGTTATCTTCCCTTTTGTGAATAAGTAAGCAATAACAATTCTATAGGTTTGCATTTCTTTCAATCATATCAAATTATAAAATTGCTAATTACATTCACTCACTTTTGTAGGGGCTTTTGCGAAATATATTAAAGAGGGAGGATCAGATAGCACGGGCACGCGCAAGAAAAGCAAGTTGAATTGGAAGTGGATGTTGGTGAGCACACTTTATGAGTTAGAAATTTCATATCTTGTTAAAAAAATTATTGTCATTCTAACAAATGCCGCTAAATATAAATTTCAGAGCCCGCAACAGGAGGAGGGTTGGGATGCGCTTATTACACGATGATATTCATGTTGGACTTTGTCGAAAGAATGCAATTCCTATTCCCAAAAGCGGTATGTACTTCATATTAATTTCCTATATAATAAGCAATTGATATTTACCTTTTCTGAAATACTAACTATTATCAAATTATAATTTTGTAGAATGTGACAAAGCAAGAGCATTACACCAAGGATCAGATCGACGATGTGCGGTGCATGTGGGCAAGGTGGTTTGCCATGGAATTTTGTAATCCTCGATATGGATTTGCATAGATTAATTTGTAATAAAAATATGTTTCGAATGAATTTATTGCTATATGAATTTTGTATAAATTTAGTATATGAATTTCTTGCTAATTAATCTGTTTCGAATGAATATTTGTATTTCTGTTGCAAAAAATTGGCTAGCAAAGCTGGAGGCTAGCCCAAAAACAAAATATACAAAAAAAAAAAAAGGTATTTATACACGGACATTTTATGAAAATCCGTGTGCAATACTAATCATACACGGATATTTTAGAAAAATCCGTGTATGATAGCCTTGCTAGGCGAAATACAAAAAATCTTCAACTATTTGTACACGGATATTTACCAAAAGTCCGTGTATAATAGCTACGAGTGCTACACGGACTTTTAATACAAAGCCGTGTAGAAAGAGGAATCGTACACGGTTAATTAGGGGATATCCGTGTAGCTCGGTAACTTGTAGAGCGACACCGGCAGGTCTTTGTACACGGTTAATTAGGGAATATCCGTGTAGAAATCATTATAATTACACACGGTTAAATATCCGTGTGTAGTTCCTGACCTATTCATACACCCTGGCTTTAAACACAGCAGGAAATCCGTGTAGCTCTTCCCTTAATGTCCGTGTGCAATCTGTTTTTCTGTAGTAGTGTTATGTTGAAAGATACCTTGACTAGTCAAACTAAAGTTAGAAGGAAATCTTTTATACAGAACAATAAAAGAAACTTGGTCTTGGTCTCCCTTCTCTTATTATTTTTATTTTATCAGAGTTAAATTGGCCGCATTGAATATTCAGATCTAATAAATATTCTTTTTTTCCAAGCCTGTAGATCAAAGTTGTACCAAAACCTTCACTAGTTCAAGATTTGAGTTGCGATTATTTTAAGTCGAGTCTTCAACAACATCCGTTTGGACTAGGTATATGTCATAATTTACATTGTTTATTTTCTTATTTTTTTTTTTTTATGAAGTGGCAGTGCTGCCAAAATTTTTATTGAATAGAAATATTTACAAGCTCCCTACTTTGGAGGGGATCCAGACTACTTACAAGTGCATGGTATTTATTTTCTTATATTGCAACTATATATGTATCACATCTAAGATCATTATACATGGAATATATATTCTCCTTAATATATATATATTATCATATACCAACTACAGTCAAGCCATGCCCATGCACAGTTTCACCACTTCCTACTTTGGCAATCACATTCTTAATTTGCATCCATTTCTGAGGGGCAACAACTATGATGTGGTGTCGGAGGGCTATCATTCCCATGATGAGGTGCCTCTTTTCCGGGGGGGCTGTAATTTGAAAATTTGGATAAGAGTCAGTAAAATAATGAAACTCTTAACCTCTAGACTACAAACACACATTTGTCATTTTATGAAAGGAGCTAGACTATATAAAAACTTAAAAGAATGAAAATTTAATTAAATTTTAATATACATAATTAAAAAAAAAATTATGAGGATGGCTTGACATCTGCTGACATACTCATGTTTCACCCGCTTATCTCCATCAATTTGGAAAGATTTTTCTGATAACATTTTTCCGGTCAAGAAATTCTGAGGTTCGTGTTTTATTATTTTCCTCGGAGCTCCTGCGCAAGAAGAGCTCACCACCAGAACGAACACAATGGAGATTATGACAACCTTCATTCTGCATGTGAAGCAAAGTAATGTTAACTTCTGGAATAAATTAATTGTTGTTACAAACACCTGAAAAGAAGAATAAGGATTTATACAAATTGCTTTTACCTTAATTAGAAGTACTTCCGAAGGATCCAAGAGCTCGTCTTATTCTATTTTCCTGATGTCAGAAATGTGAACTACGCATCCTATTTATAATGAATTCGGCAAATTGCACTAGCTAGCTATGATGTGGAGCATTTAAGAGATCAATTGCGTGCTCAATTGGTTTTAATTGCTACATGAATCAGGATAATGAGAAGATAAAAAATTCTTACCTATTTGTAGCTAGGTTCAAATTAATGGTGGTACACTTGTAACATTGATTGATATGCACTTATGAATCCACTTCTGGATCCACTTGCACGTGAATCTGAAATTATCTTAAATTTAGTACACAAATTTCATTTACTCGGCAATTTCGCAATTTAGATATAGTAAGGATAACCATTTTTACATGGTATTGCGCTATCCAACATCGTCACAAAAGTCATTTTTAAGAAAATTGAAAGAGTAAAGCTACCTCGTGATCGATGTGCTCGCCAACTTCAAAAATCTATATGATTGACATCAAATGACGAATCCAAATAGTTGAAAACGATATACTTCACGAGTGAGGTGTGTACATGCAAAATTTTGAAATTTTCGGATTCATTTAGTATAAAACCAAGCGGTCAAAATAATAAAGTTTTATAAGTTATTTTAATCCATTCATTTTTCATCATTATTTTATAAGTCATTTAGTCCTTGTGCATTTGGCATTGGCCCTGACCCTCACCCTCAGCATGGCAGCTTAGCGAACATCACTCATCCCGTCGTTGTCTGTTGTTCGGACACACACACACACACACACACATATATATATATATATATATATATATATAGAGAGAGAGAGAGAGAGAGAGAGAGAGAGAGAGTCCAGCTAGTGTTATAACGTTATAATTTCAGACTAACTTATAACGAGTCAGTTTTTGCAATTTCAAAGTCCAAACAATTGATCCGAACCGCTCAACATGATCTCCATATTAAAATGGCCTGGTGTTCAAATTTTATATTTTTTGGAAATTTTTTTAGATAGGTACAAAATCACTGTTTTTGAATGGTCCAGAATTATCTAGAACAGTGATTTTGTACTTATCTAAAAAATTATAAAAAGTTTCAAAAAATATAAAAAATTTGATCTCCAAGCCCATTCTAATATGGAGATCATGTTGAGCGGTTCGAATCGACTGTTTAGACATTGAAATCGCAAAAACAGACTTGTTAGAACTTAGGCTGAAATTATAACGTTCTGACATTAGCTGTACTCTATATATATATAGAGAGAGACGAGTATTTTTTCTTAAGTGAAAATTTTGAAAGGAAGAATTTGAATCTCAGAAAAAAAATAAACCATCCTAGTGTTGGATATGAAAAGAGTTCAATGCAGATATCTAGTGACTTTATAGCTGAAAAGGAAGGACGAAGATCCAATGCCCGGCTCGAAAATATTTCAACAAAATCTCAGTTTTCTTACATCTTTTTATAGGAATTGTCACATCGCTTTAAAATTTACAGAACCGTCCTGCTCAAAATGTTGTTCAAGTGGTAGTCTAATAATTCCAAGAGGTAGACATGCTACTGATCAGGGGTAGACACAACTATCAAATTTTATTGGGCTCAAAAATAATTCACAAATCAGGAGTAAGCACTTGGCTACCCATGAATCTTTTTGGATCTGCCCTTGTCTGCACTTAACAATACTAAATGAGTGATAGACAAGAACAGTGATAGGGATTTATTTATTTATAATGACAATAAAAAGATAAAGTTACATGTATTTTTCTATGATTTACAAAGAATAAATATGATATTTGCAATTTCATAAAAGTACATACATAAATTTTGTGCTATAGCCTATTTATATTATTTACAAATTTGTATATTTGTTGTATGATATTGGTAGCACAAGTAAAC
>JAJGRW010002886.1:0-39198 GCA_025461045.1 Carex parvula
TCGGGTAGCGGGCGGGTTAGTGTTAGGGGGGGTTCGGCCTGCTGCAGGGCGCCGCACCACCTCAGCATAGGTGGGCCTGGGTGTGAAGGGGCGGTATGGCGGACTTGGGGCGTGCTGTCGGTCGAAGTCTTCCAGTTATCCGGGAAACGGCGGTGGTGGCGGCGCACTTCCTTCCATTCTCCTTTCATCTCTTCTCCCTTTTTCTCCCTACTTCAGAAATTTGACGAACTATTGCATTTTCTTCTCTTGTTAATATCTCTTCTCAGCTATGTCTCTCTCTCTCTCTCACGTTTCCCCTTTTTTCATATTGATTATAATTTTCCAAAAAGATTACATTATTTTGTTTAATGATTTGTAAATTTGAAAAATAAATATAAGTATAATATTTGACGTTCGGATAAAAAAATTATCTTAATTTGTTATATCCAGACTACAGGTATATATTCATATTCAGTCAGATTTAATTAGTATTCATATTCAGTCAGATTTAATTAGAATTACTCATATCTTTATTATGGTGATTACCAGATACTAAAAGCCCACAAGAAAAATATCAGAGACGAGGAGTTTACCTTTTTCCATTTAAGAACAATAAAAGCTGCTACCAGTAACTTCTCAGAAGAAAATAAGATTGGGGAAGGTGGCTTTGGACCAGTCTATATGGTTCTTCTGCACTTTTCAATTTTTAAATTCAGAATTTGGCTATGAAATGACTAATTTTTCCCTATTTCTTCCCTTGTCTGAATGTCAACTTTCTGTTGATAGTAGTATACATTTGAAATCACATTTCATGGCCAAACTATTATGCATCCATTATGGAGAAATTCTATATCATCTTAAATTATAAAATTGGGAACATTACCGATTGCTGTGCTGGCATTCACACCTGAACTTTGCCGATACATCATGAACATTTTTTCTCCCTGGTGATAAAATATTTTATTATATCATATAAAATTTGATAACGAACTAACTTCATTACCTGAGGTGCTAAGGTTTATTGAGGATACACAAATAAACAGAATTTGTTGTTTACTTATCTTCAATTTGGGGGTTTTGCATTTAATACATAAACAGGGTATGATTGCGAGTGGTAGAAACTCCCAACAAGGAGTGGTACACCTTCGTAATGAGGTGTCACTGATTGCAGAAAAGCCCTGACGAATACCACTGTATGGTATTAGCCTCTATATGGTCCATCTAAAAGTTTGAACCAGCCATACCAGGCATGAGCTAACTCTCGAGTTTAGCTAAGCTGGATGCCTGGATCGCACCCACAAGTAATAATATTACTTGTTTAAGATAGTTATGATGCACAAATTTATTTCGTAATTGTAATACATCCATTTGATATACTGAATTATTGTCGTCAAAAATTGTTCAATCAAAAGGTGTTTTAGACGTTTTGTAAGCTCTGAAGTGTTTTATGCAGGCAAGAAGAAAACTTCAACTGGTACAATTCTGGCAATCACTGTACCACTGGTGCTTGCTTTTGTTGTAATCACTGGTCTCTGTGTCTGCTTTATAAAGAGGAGAAAATCAGGACTTACAAAACCATTGCTGAGTAAGAAGAACAAATTTTATTTCATCGACTTTGTAGTTATTACTAAGTTCGGCACATGCTGATTGATTTTGGTTTCAATGTACAGATGTGAGTAATCCCGAGGAGATCAAAAGTGTCGAGTCATTGCTTCTTTATCTCTCTGTATTAAGAGTTGCGATAATTAATTTTGCAGAGGAAAACAAACTTGGTGAAGGTGGATTTGGAGTGGTATACTTGTATATAAGGTAGGAATATACTCAAATTAACTTCATTACTATTTATCTGAATATTTATTGTATCTAATTACTTTTAATTCTTCCATTAGGGTGTACTGCCTGATGGGCGAGATATAGCAGTAAAGAGGCTCTCTCAAAGTTCCGGCCAAGGGAATGGGTGAATTGAAAAATGAGCTACTTTTGGTAGCAAAGCTTCAACACAAAAATCTTGTTAGACTTCTAGGTGTTTGCTTGGAAGGCCAAGAGAAATTGCTTGTTTATGAATATGTACCTAACAAAGGCCTTGATCAAATCCTTTTTGGTAATACTTTTTTCTCTCTCTGAAAAATTTGTGTTTCAATTAAATTGTTGATTCCTAATTCTATAGTAACAGCCATAACGTTAATAATCCGATGTACTGTTTGGTGAATTTTCAGTTTTTTCTTAGGTTTGACCCAATTGCCCAAACCAATGAGTATGGTATTAGCCCTGACAGAAATAGTTAAACATAGTCCTTAGTCCTATACCAACCAACTCTGTAGATACTATGCTTTTATGTTAATTTGGTTTCCCATATTGTATTATTGGCTTTAATTATTTGGAAATGCAGAGTTTCAGGCATATATACAACATATACTCTATAAATTGTAGATAGCTATGTATAGTAGTTCAAAATATTGGCACCTACTAGACTGGGGAAAAAGGTACAGGATCGTTTGTGGATTGCAAGGGGGCTGTTATATCTACATGAGGATTCTCAACTAAGAATTATTCACCGAGATCTGAAGGCAAGCAATATCTTGCTCGATGTAGAGATGAACCCAAAGATATCCGACTTTGGTCTGGCTAGACTCTTTGGAGGAGACCAAACTCAAGAGATCACAAATCGAGTTGTAGGAACATTGCAAGTACTCATTATATTACAAGTATTATACAGGTATATATATATATATGAGAGTGGCTAAGGTCAAAGTGGTATGACCAAGGCCTTGGTGCTACCAATTAGTTTTTGCAATTTTAAAGTTCAAATAGTCGATTCAAACCGTTAGATGTTCAATCTATATTAAAATCTGCTTGGAGACCAAATTTTACATTTTTTGGAATTTTTTTACTATTTTTTAAGCCACTTTGAAAATGGCAGATTCGGGTGAACAGTAAAAACAGTGCAACCAAATTCTGGACCATGTGATCAGCAATTTTCAAAGTGGCTTAAAAAATAGTAAAAAAATTCAAAAAAATGTAAAATTTGGTCTCCAAGCAGATTTTAATATAGAGATCACATCTAACAGTTTAGATCGACCGTTTGGACTTTGAAAATCCAAAAACGACTTGGTAGCACCAAAGGCCTTGGTCATACCAATTTGATCTTAGCCGCTCTATATATATATATATATATATATATATATATATATATATATATATATATATATATAGAGCTGGGCTATGGTGAGTTGTGAAGTAAGATATCATTTTTACTTCACGCTCATATTTTCATTTTGAAAATCCAATCAACCGATCCGAACCGTTCAACATGTTCTCTATGTTGAAATGTGCTTGGAGACCAAATTTTACATTTTTTGGAATTTTTTTACTATTTATTAAGCCACTTTGAAAATCACTGATCCAGTGGTCCAGAAAATTTTACTGTTTTTTACTGTTCACAGTGGATCAGTGATTTCAAAGTGGCTTAATAAATAATAAAAAATTCCAAAAAATGTAAAATTTAGTCTCCAAGCACATTTCAATATTTAGAAAAAGTTGAACGGTTCGGATCAGTTGTTTGGATTTTCAAAATGAAAATATGGTGTGAAGTAAAACGACGTTTTACTTCACAACTCACCATAGCCTATCTCTATATATATATATATATATATATATATATATATATTGCAGTAATTGTTGAATTACCATAATAAAATCGACTTTGATATACATATATTGCAGTAATTATCAAATTACCATAATAAAATCGACTTTGATAATCATATATACTTTATTGTAGTGGATATATGGCCCCGGAGTATGCAATGCGGGGCCACTTCTCGATCAAGTCAGACGTTTTCAGTTATGGTGTTTTAATTTTAGAGATTATCACAGGAAAGAAGAATAGTGGTATCTTTGAGAATGATCAGACCGAAGATCTCTTGAGCTTTGTAAGTAGCAACACTGTTCCTCTGTATCTATTATTTCTATAATCAACAAAGGAACTGTATACTAACAAAACTGAAATTACCATAACATAGGTATGGCAGCACTGGACCAACGGTACCATTACAGTAGTAGCAGATCCATCTTTTGGTCAGCACTATCCAAGAAGTGAATTGTTGAGATGCACACAGATTGCACTGTTGTGTGTCCAGGACAACCCGGCAGATAGACCATCTATGTCAAATGTGGCCGTGATGCTTAGTAGCGAAACAGTGTCTCTTGGGACTCCGTCTAAGCCCGCATTTTGCATTGCGAAGAGCAGTATACGTGCTGGCCCCTTCTCAAGTGTGTTTAACAACAATGGAGGCAACACTAACAGGTCCTCAGGCAAGTCTGTCCCAATGTCACCAAATGAAGTTTCAATTACTGATATTGAACCTAGGTAGATTGTAAATTAAGATGGGTACAAAATTCAATGGTCTGAATTTGACTAGTTTTTGTAAAATACTTAATAAATAGTAAAAAAATTCAAAAAAATGTAAAATTTGTTCTGCAAGCACATTTTATTGTGGAGATCATGTTGAACAGTTAGGATCGACGATTTGAACTTTAAAAATAAAAAAAAATGGATGTTGTAATCAAAATTGTTGTAACTTGATACCTTCTCATATCATAATCTATCAAATAATTTAAACAAAAAATTCAAATTTTCAGGGTTAGATTTCTTTATTTTGGTCTTCTGAGTGTCTATAAAAAAAAAAAAAAAAACTAAACCGAATTGGCAATTCGGTTTGCTCACTTTTCGGATTTTTTGTGGCGGGGTAGCGAAAATGCTGTGAAAAATGCCTAAACCGAATTGCCAATTCGGTTTAGAGAAACAGAAAACGTCCAAACCGAATTGGCAGTTCGGTTTTAATGGTTTTTGTAAAAAATTGAGTAATCATGTTGTTTATTTAAAATTAATTATTTAGTTACGGTTTTTAAAAAAAATCCCTCTTGAGGTGATAAACAATTGTTAGATATCTGGAGTATAAACGAACCACAAGTCATGTATTCAAAACAAATCAGTTAATAAATTTGCAGCACATGTATTGCTGCCCAAGTCTGTAAGGGAAGCCAAACATATTTGACTTCGTTGTAAATTGAGGACAAAAAAATTGAACTAAAATACAAAAAAATTGAATTATCTTGGGTCCATCTCAGTAATTGTCACATTATTTATAGATAGTTCCTCGCATCTCATCTTATTTTGTTTATGGTACTGTTCCCTTAGTGCATCAGCACTGGTGTTTGTTGGTGCTCCCCCATTGGTAGTGGTAGTAGTACTGCCTTCAATGAAAAATGCTGGATTTGAAGGTCTCGGTAAATCCATCGAGTAACTGCTCAGCATAAGGACAACAGAAGCCACGTCTGGCCTTTTCGAAGGATCGGTTTGGACACACAACAATGCAATATGCATACATCTCAAAACTTCATTAATTGGATATGTGTCTCCTAGCCTTCGGTCAATTACTCGTACTGCTCTCCCATTGCTCCATTTCTTCCATACCTGTTGCTCAAAATTTAGAATCAAATTACAAATGCATAGAATAATACCTACGGGTTACTAAATTACTAATCAAGTTTCGGTATATTTCTTACAAAGCTAGTCAGATTTGGGGCACTTTCAGATCCATGAAAATCGGTTATACTTCGTCCGGTCAAAATTTCAAGTACAATTATTCCATAGCTGAAGATATCTGATTTTGCTGAAACAAATCCACTCATAAGGCATTCTGGTGCAATGTATCCACTGCATTACAAAATGGATAAAATATATTAGTTAAGACATAATACTCTTAGTTCTACTATGATGCAAGTAACAGTTACACACAAAAGGAACCACATAAACTAATTTAATGACCAATGAACTATTGATAGAAGGAATTGTTGTGCTACTTACTTTGTCCCAACGACTATTCGGCTAGAAGTTGTGCGTGATTTATCCAGGTCAAATAATTTGGCAAGACCAAAATCTGAAATTTTGGGAAGCATGTTTTCATCTAGCAAAATATTACTTGTTTTAAGATCACGGTGGATAATCTTTATTCGAGATTCTACATGGAGGTAAAGCAATCCTCTAGCAATTCCTTCAATAATCTGGTATCTCTTCCGCCAATCCAATTGTTCACTTTTCTGTGGATCTATTTCATAGGAAATTAAATCTCAGGTGAAAGGGCAGATGTTTTGAAAATTATTGGATTAAGGATTAAATTGACATGGCGTGCGGGACAGGACATCAAATTAAGAACTTACTAAGAGAACAAATGTTTTTTTTGAGGAAAAATAGAGGTCAAGCCTCCATTTAATTTCATTAAAAGGTCTGTTACAAGGGTTTTGTAACTCAGAAGGTTGAAAAGCAATTTGCTCAAGACATTTGAGCTAAGTAAGAAAAAAGAAAGAAAGAAAAAATAAGAAGTAAAGCAGGTAATGTAAATGATAAGCTAAAACCGGAAATGCAAAAATTGGATGTTAATGAAGGAGTGTTGCGTGACTGCTATCCTCTCAGCATGTGTTGCTTCTGGGCATGGACTTCTTCCTGTAGCTGCTGTAAGTCTTTGGTGATGTCTCTGAAAGTTCGCGAACAACGTTCTCTCCACAGTATAAACTGTGCAATGAGCAAAGTTGACCTGTTATCTCCTGTAATCTGACCATCCAGTAGCATCGCAGCTGTTGTTGTTCTTTGTATCCTTCCCCAGTCTTGGATTGTTGCACTAAATAAGGCTCTAGAGAAAGGACATTCACAGAATAGATGCTGAACTGATTCTGCGTTTCTTTTGCATAAAATACAACGGTTTACAATCGGCCAACCCCGTCTTGCAAGATTGTCAATTGTTAGTATTCGGTTTGTACACACCAACCATCCAAAAACAATTATTCTAGGTGGTGCTTTGATTTTCCAGATCCTGTGTACTTCTGAACCGTTTTCGGGTAGTGGTTTGGTTTGACTGTCTTCGATTTTCAATGCCCTATAAGCCGACTTGACTGTGTACCGGCCGGTATTGGACCATTTCCATTGTATCTCATCCTGCTGGCCCGGTACGAGTCTTATGACCGATAGACGCTGTTGTAGGGTTGTTAATTCTTGTGTTGCCTCTGATGTTAGTATAGGTCTGAAGTGTGTGTGCAGCGAAACCGCGGGTAGGATTGATTGGACTGATGCTTCTTTGTTTAAAGCATGAGAGAACAAGCTAGGAAATATGTTTTCAAGGAAACCTAATCCCCAATTGTGAGTCCAGAATGCAACATCTGAACCCTTACCCAGTTTGTGAATTGTTGATCTGTTATAGAAGCCGTGTACATGTGCAAGGGTTTTGGTGAAGAGTGGTGCTTGTGGTATGCCATTGACGGTTGTTACTGTGTGCTGTATGATAGGTTTCCATAGTGCCCGTTCCGGTTTTTGCCAATTCCATTGCCATTTCATCAATAGAGCCGAGTTGAAAGTACCGAGGTCTGGGACTCCTAGGCCTCCCAGAAATTTCGGTGTGGTGACTAGTTTCCAATTTGCCAAATGAATTTTTTTTATTGTTCTGTAACCCCATGCCATAAAAAGTGTCTTCTGATTTTGTCGATTGCCTTAATTACCCATTGTGGTAGTCTCATAACCGTCATGTAGTATGTCGGTAAGGACGATAAAACCGCATTCAAAAGAACTAACCTTCCGGCGATAGATAGGTGAGCGGCTGCCCAGCCCGCTAGCTTTCTGTTGAGTCTTTGTATGAGTGGAAGGTATGTGGATTTATGTAGTGCCTTGTTTGAAAGGGGGAGACCCAGATAGGTGAAAGGCAGAGAACCCACTTTGCATCCGATAATGCTAGCCAAGGCTGATCCTTCATTCTGGTTTTCTTGTGGCATTATTAGTTCGGATTTGTGTGCATTAATTTGGAGCCCTGATACTCGTTCAAAGACAGCTAAGGCAACCGAAAGTGCTTGAATTTGTTGGGTTTCCGGTTTTATGAAGAAGAGAGCATCGTCCGCATATAACAGACATGATTTCATACCCTCAAATGGCAGCCGAATTGCACCAGAAGCGGTTAATTTCTCAAAATATCGCGCTAAGAAGTCCATGGCTACTATAAAAAGAAGCGGTGAGAGTGGATCCCCTTGGCGGACTCCTCTTTTCAAGATGATTTTTTTGCCTAACAAACCGTTGATCATTATTTGAGAGGTACCAACTAGTACTGTGTGCTTTATCCATGAGAGCCACTGTGATGGAAACCCAATTTTTTCTAATATTTGCAAGATAAAATCCCAACTCACCGTATCGAAGGCCTTACGGATGTCGGCCTTGAAAAGCGCGATCGGTGTTTTGACTTTCTTCGCGTGATGTAGAACATGGTGTGCATACATGTAGCTCTCTGTGATGGTTCGGTTTTTGAGAAAACCGGTTTGAGTTTCTTCAATTAGCTCATGTAACCTCAATTGAAGTCGGTTTGCCAAGATTTTTGACAAAATTTTGTGTACCCCGTGTAGAAGGCTGATTGGTCGGAAGTCTGATGGTGTAGATGGTGTTTCTTGTTTGGGTAAAAGGATGATGTAGGATCGATCAAGTGGTGCTAAGGAGCTGTGATTGGTCGTGATGGTTGTAAAAACCGTTAGAAGGTCGGGTAGGATGTGAGGTAGGAAGCACTTGTAAAATTCCCCCGTGAAGCCATCCGGGCCCGGGCTCTTGTTGTTGGGCCAATTGTTGATTGCATCCTGAATTTCAATTTCTAGTATCGGTGTTCCCATTTCCTCAAGGTTTTGTTTTGTTGGGTACAGGTTGTCCCAAAAGATTTGAGGTGTTTGTTTCGATTCGGTACCCATTAGGTCTTTGTAGAACTGGAAAAAAACCCGTGCCTTCGTTCTTTGGTCGGAATGTTGTGTGCCTTGGTATTCAATCCGTGAGATTGTGTTCCTTCTTTTTTTGTTGGTCGCAATAGCGTGAAAATACTTTGTGTTTCTATCACCTTCTAATTCCCATTTGATTTTGGCTCTTTGCTTCCAAATTTGCTCTTCAAGTACCGAAAGTTGTGTGTATCTCTGTTTAATAATGCAAGAGATGAATTTTTCAAGGTCTGTTGGTGGTCTTTCTTCTTTCACCTTATCAAGCCAGCCAAGGAATTCTCTACATGCATTGACTTGATTTTTGATGCTTCCGATTTTTCTATTTGACCACTCTTTTATGTGCTGCTGCAGTTTGCAAAGCTTTTCATGCAGCTGAACCGGAGTGACTGCAGTGGGCAAGGCCGACCACTCCTGCTTGATCATTTCCTTAAAATCAGTGAAGCTGAGCCAAAAGTTCTCAAACCGGAAAAGTTTAGATACCTTGTAAGTTGTTCTAGCAGTGAGGAGTATCGGGCAATGGTCCGACGATGTGTTGGGGAGCGCTCTTTGTGTTGAATTTGGAAAAGCCATGTTCCATTCCCCGGAAATGAGAAATCGATCGAGGCGGGCCATGTGTGGGTTTTGTTGTTCGTTTGACCAAGTAAACCGCCTACCTTCCATTGCAATGTTGAGAAGTCCCAAATTCGAAATTAATGAGGCAAAGTGCAATGATTCTCTCCAAGTGTTTTGATTATTGGTTCTATCTTCGGGTTGGACGGTGACATTAAAGTCACCGCAAATCAGCCAAGGTAAGCCATCAGCCGGTTTGATGGATGAGAGTTCTTGATAATATTCATTTCTTCCATCCGAGGTAGAAGGTCCATATGTGCCTGTGAGCCACAACATTGAGTTGTCTAGGACATTTTTGAGCTGTACAGTGAGGCAAAATCTGCCCCGGTGTTCTTGAGTTTGTGTGAAATTCGTTGCCGACCAAGCAAGCAAAATGCCCCCTCTTGTGCCCTGTGCCGGTAGACAATTAAATCGGTCCAGTCTTCGACCACAAATTTCTTTAACCATTTGATCATCAATGACAGCCATTTTTGTTTCTTGAAAACAAATGAACTGAGGTTTCTCTAAAAGAACTGTTTGCCTGACCGCTAGCCGCTTGTCTTTCCCATTCAGACCGCGAACATTCCAAGATAAGAATTTTAATGTTGTAGTGTGAGACATTGGTAAACAAAAGGAGCTTCATAATTCATAAAAACAAAGGACCCGTGGGTCTGATACAGGTGATACAAAACAATCATCTTAACTGAGCAAGGGATTCGACACTTCCCAACTGCTAACCTCAATAGTACTTGCCTCTGACCCGAACTAAGAATGAAAAAAATCCCCAAACTGCAGGAAATTAAAGGTGACTGAAAGTTGTAACACATTGATAACTTAAATCTACCATCTTGTTTCCCATTGTGTTGATTTCCCCTAAGTCGATTCCTTAACGGGCGTGACCGGATCCGGTAAGAACTTGCGAATCTTGTCAGCGAGCTCCTCGCCGAGTTCCACACCAGCTATAGAAACCACGGCCTCTGCTTGAGAAGGGGACAGAGGGTCGTGTGACTCTAGATAGGTTAGCTTGACCGGTTTCTTGACTTTAGGCTTCTTCCTTGGTTGGCCAGTACCGGCGGGGAACCCCTGAGTGAGTTGCGCCTTTTTGATTGTTGAGATGTAGCCCCCCGTGTTTTTCTCTTCCAGGCGTCGGCTGCGTCTCACGGTCGGTTGTGGTGTGGTGAAGTTTGTTTCTGTTTCATGTGCAGGGCTCTGTTGCAGGTTTGCTTCTTCTTCAGCCGAATATTCCAGAAGTGGGATCTGGGATGAGAGCTTGACAAGGAAGCCTGGAGGGGGTCCATCGCTGCCTTGATCATTTTGTTTCTCACTAAACTCATTTTCTGTTTGGGAATGGCCTATAGCAATAAGGCCCAGGTCCATTTCGTGCTCCTTGGGAGTTTGGAAAAAAAATTCCTCTAAAGCCAACCTATTCTCTTTTGGGCTTGGGCTCGGCTGATAGTATATATTATCAAAGTCAAAAGATTTTTGGAGGAGTGTGCCGAGCAAATTTTTGGCCTGTAGAATGAGTGGGGTGGAAATGCAACTGAAACTTATCTGTCTTGGTAAAAAGGTGGTGGGGTAGGTGAGTGACACTCTGATAGCCACGTTTTGAGTATTAATTGTTGCGTGCAGTGGGTTGAAAGTCTGAGTTTTTTGAATAGCCTGACTATTACCGTTTGCTCTGTACCTTGAGAAGAAAATCACGCATGATGGTGGGTTTTTAATGCAGTAAGGCCCTGACACCGCGTTTTCTTGAAACTGGGTCCGAAAGTACTCTGTACCTCGTACTGCTACAGCTGTAGACCGTTTTGCAGTGTCTCTTTTCAGAATTGTGACCTGCTGTGCTTTTGGGACCCACTTTTTTTGTTGTCTCCCTCTCCAGGAGGTAGAGGAACTGGACCCGTCCGTTTGATATCCAGTTCTCTGTCTCCTAGCGTGCCTTGGTGCAGCCTGATGATCACTCAAAAGAGAGCAACGTTTCTTTTAATATTTATAAACTCGTAAATGCTATCGGTTCGGACTGCAAGCGCACAATCCTATCGAGTAGTATATTCGAGGTCGATCCACAGGGAATATTGGTTCAGTGCTTCGAGCGATCGAATCACAATCTTTCGAAAGGCTATACGAAATCTGTAAATTGAGGGATGTTGTTGTGATCAATGTAAATTAGGAAGCAATTAAAAGTAATTAAAATAAAGATAGAGATGAGAATTTCTAAGGTTTCGGCACACCATTGCCACTCAATCCACTTTGACAATATATTCCTGTTGCGTCTGATTTCCTGTTGTTGTTTAATGAAAGACACCACATAGGTCATTGCGATTTATGTTACGCAAGAATGACAGATCTTTCACCGAGATTCTACATAGGACACTGCGATTTACCTTACGCAAATGTCTGATCTCTCAAATACCCCAAATTACTACATAGATCACTGCGAATTTCTTTACGCATGTGATAGAATTTGGTACGCGTTTTGTTGGTCTGGTTTATGGTTTCTCCGCTAAGGTTTTCTTCACATAAACCTAATAAATCTCAACGAGGCTAATTCATACAAATAGTTTCTCTTGCCATTAAAGTACTGTCACTACCCTAACGGACTCAAACTAGATCATTGAAGTTACAAAAGCATTTTCTTTCAACAACAAGAAATCATAATCAACAGAAATATATATATCAAAACATCAAGAGTAACAAGGTTTACTGCCTAGCCATAAGAAAAGGAACTTAGCCGCGGAACGGCATTGTTACAAGCACTCCTCTCTTCTCTCTTTAATCAAATCTAACCCTAATTACAAAGATGACTATTCCTTCTGCCCAGGGGCCTTATATAGGAGTGGAGGGACGTGTGGAGGTTGAGTAGGGGCTAAGAAACTGATCTGGAAACAGCTGTCGGCAGTTATTCCCCAAGAGATGCCTTCGGATACGGGCCGTATCAGGTGATACGGTCCGTATTAGGACCTTGACGGTTAGGGTTTAATGCTCCCAGCGCTATCTTCTGGTCTGTGCTAGGCCTGGTCCGTATTAGTCAATACGGGCCGTAACAGAGACTTAGTCGATGAGCGTCGCTGATCCGATTGACCTGATTCTAGCTCCATTTGGTGTAAAATAGTCCCAAAACCTGTTTTCTGTAATAAAACATAAAGAAGGGTGACAGTAGCCTTTTTCTCTAATTAATTAAACATAAGTGTGAGAAAATATGCAAAACCTAAGCCAAAACCCTACGTAAATCATCATTATTTTGACTCTGATCACACCTCCCAACTTGAATTGTTGCTTGTCCTCAAGCAACGGCATCTCAGCTGGTCAAAGATCCGGTCTAGGTTAAACCATACAATCTCAAGGACTTGTTAAAAATTAAATTAGGACTTAGGTTTGGTACAATTGGCATGACAACAAAAATTTAGAACTTAAAAATATTCATGACCTCTCCCTTGAACAATTTATTCACCCCATGATTGACCTCATTATGCTTACCCTAGAAGAATTATTATTGAACAATTTATTTCACAAATATCCTTAAATTTGAGAGTATTAATTTCCCCTTTGATTATAAATGGATCCCTTCCAATCAATAGGAATTCGAATGATATAAATTTTAATTTTCCTTCCCAATTGATTGGAGCAAAGTATGACAACTAAGTTTGTTGGCACTTGTGACTATTTTTGAAAAATTAAATATGTACAAAAATTTAAATTTGGGAGGTTTTCTCGAGCCTATTGGTAACCAGTCTTGTGTAGGCACCCGTACTCTTTTTATCCTCCATCTTTTATTCTATATTTTTTTTCTTTTTCTGATTTTTCTATTTTTTTGGATTTTTCTTATTTCTGATTTTTTTGTATTTTTCTATTTTTCTAAAAAATAAAATATATTTTTGTGTCACAAGCACCATGATTACACACAATTCCAAGTATTCATTCATATAAGGAATTATTGCATAGTTTCGCTAGGGGTTTATCTATAATAAATGAGTATTCTAAAACACTATCAAGCTTAAAAGACTTTGCAAAAATAAATTACTCAATAAATAAAAACTCTAGGGTTTGCGATTTTTGATCAACTCTCATGGTTAGCAATTAATTGTTCACTTTGAGATCACCAATAATTTTTAAAAATTCTGAATTTTTTGTATCATGGCCAATTGTCTAAACCTTAGTCTAATTTAATTTTAAACAATTCCTATTTGATTAACCTACTCCTAAGGAAAAATAAAATGCAAGCTAGCTAAAAAGCTCAATCTAATCATTCTAGGATTTTCGGTAAAGCCTCCAACCCTAGTCAAAAATTGAGTAAAACTACTAGTGCCTAAGAATTTAAAATGCGAAAAATTTAAAGATAGATGGTCAATTTACCTCCTACCCCCCGAATAAAATTGAGCATTGTCCCCAATGCTCGAGAGATAAAAATAAAGGAAGTAAAAAAAGTAAAAAGACCAGAGAAAGATACAACTCACTGCACCTCAATCCTGAGGTGGTGGAGGTGTGGGCGCTGGATCTCCTTGTAGAATGATGGGTCGAAAAGTCTGTAGAGCAGTGGCTGGTACTGGAGTCCGGAGTCGAGGGCGAACTGGTAGTACTGTTGATTGAGGTAGCGCGCTTACTAGATCTCGCGCCTACCCCCGTCAACGTTTCTCCGGATCTCCTCCACGCTGTTGTGGGCTTGATCGACCTTTTGCTTAATCCGCTGGCTGCTCTCTCGCGAGGGTGTGGCGAGATCTTAGAAATTCAGGTTCATCCATTGCATAGCTTGGGTGAACTGATCATATTCACTTATAGGGGCATCGGATGGTGTGGAGAGGAAGGCAGCGGCGGCTCCAAGGAGAGGCAGTGATGAGTGCGGTGGCGATGGTGATCGACGGCAAGGAGGTGGGCTCGGTCTTGGCAAGGAAGGAAGAGGGAGGAAGAGGAGAGATAGAGGGAGAGAGAATAGAGAGAGAGAAGGAGTTTTAGGAGTTCAAACTAAAGGGTTTAACGGTTATGAGATGTGATTCTCGTGGGTTTTCAAATGTCTCTTTGTTAACTGGTTTACATCTCCCGGATTAGCCTTTATTCGGACCGTATTAGGTGATACGGTTAGTATCTGATCTGTTATGCATAATACCGATAACTGCCTTCAGTCTTAACTTCTTTGAATACATACTGTATTGGGAAATACGGGCCGTATTCACCACTTCTCTCTTCTTACTCTCATTCTTTCATCCCGTATCCACTAATATGGTCCGTATTGATTGATACGGACCGTACCATGGGGTATTTTCCTGTCTTCTGTGGTGTCTTTGATCGAATCCTTCCTCTGATATGTTCACCTAATCATAGGAAAAAGATGAGTATGAGTTGTTTCTCTTGTTAAGGTCCTAAATAAACTAGAAATAAATATTATGAAAAATATAAAAATGGCCTTGGGTTGCCTCCCAAGAAGCGCTTGTTTAAAGTCATTAGCTCGACCCCTTGCTTCATTGATATCCGAATGAACCATGAACTGTTTTATCTTCACCTTCCGACCATGGACCGCATCGTAGTTCTCCCAAGAACTTTTTGGTGTAATAATGTTGAGAACTGTTGGAAGAGGCCTTGATTCTATGATTGGAACTTTGGTTTCTTCCGGTTTGATAGAAATTGAAGTCAACAGGGGATCGAAAAACTTGTTTTCATGTGGTTGTGTGTGCCAACTCTTTTCTAATTCTTGCATTTCCTCCATTGTCTCATCTTCAAGTAGGATGCGGTACATGGGGGATGGTCGGGCTAAGGCCTTTGATATCATTTATTTTGTCGCCAATAGCCTCTCAGTGCATCTTGAGTATGTTGACGAGCTTGTTGGATTGAACATTATCGAGCCGAGAACTGACAATCATCGGGTAGGTTTGGTTGGATCCTAGGAATTCGTAACGGAGGTTGGATGGAAGAGGTTTGAGCTCGAGTTATGGATGAGAGGTTGTCTTCTCCCTTTTCTTCACTTTGCTACTGACCGTGCTAGGTGACACGGACTGCAGAATTTTGGATTTGGGGGATTCTTCCTCTTCTTTTGTTATGACAGTGGCACAACTTGCGCAAGTTTCAGCGTAGGCTTCATCAGGTTTAGCGGTGATGTATTGCTCGAGTTTCCTTTCGTCATCTTCCCCTCTAAAAAGGTTATTCAATTCCTCCATACCCATGGATTCTCCCAATTCATCATATGGATACTCCTCTTCAAATTCATCCATGATACCCAAATTGAAGACACGATCAATGTCAGAAGGGTATTTCAAAGCTCTATTTATGTCGTAGACCGCCTTGTCTTTTCCGACATTAAGTGAAATTTTCCCGTTCTTAACATCAATCATTGCTCCGCATGTGGCGAGGAATGGCCTTCCAAGGATGATTGGAATGTGTTCATCTTCTTCCATGTCAACTACAACAAAATCTCCAGGTATCCAAAAGTCTCCAACTTTGATCGGTACATCCAGCAACACTCCTTCAGGATATCTAATTGATCGATCAGCCAGTTGCAGTGCAATTTGTGTCGGTGAAAGTTCTCCACATTCTAATTTGTCAAACACCGCCTTTGGCATTAGACTCACACTTGCTCCCAGATCACATAAAGCCCTCGTAAAATTTCTCGTGCCAATTGTGCACGGTATCGAGAAGCTTCCCGGATCTTTCAACTTTTCTGGTAATTTGCTTTGCATGAGCGCACTACATTCCCGATTGAGCGGAATTGTTGAGAATTCTTGGAGTTTGTTGTGATTTGAAAGGATCTCCTTCAGAAACTTAGCATACGAGGGTATGCTTGCAATTGCCTTGGTGAAGGGGATAGTGACTTGTAGTTACTTGAGCGTCTCCATGAATCTCGCGATTTGTGGCTCCATCTTATGCTTGGCTGGCCTTGGAGGGAATGGAAGAGGTGGTTTGTAGGGTGGTGGTGAAATGTATTCAGGTTCGGTCTGTCGCTCGTCTCTACCTACGGTGTCATTCTGCTCCTCAATAAGGTCTGCCTGCAGTTCGAATACGGGCGACTCTGGTTGTTGCGGCTCGTATTCTTTGGAATGTGATGGCTTTGCATGTATCTCATCAGAAGTTAGATCGGGCATAGGAGGTCCCTTGTAAGCTGTGCCGCTCCTTAGTGTGATGTTCTTGCAACTCTCTTTAGGATTTTCTTCCGGTTGGCCCGGAAATTTGCCTTTTCCGCGTGTGATGCTTGAGAGTTCTTTTGCCATCTTGGAGATGTGACCCTCCAAGTCCTTGACGTGGCTTACTAAGGTTTTGACCGTTTGCGTGATTGCGGCGTTTGTCTCGTCTTGCTTCTCTAGGAATCTCTCCATTAGTGATGTGATATTAGGTTGCTGTGGTTGGTTGCACTGCCTCGGTTGGTAGTTCGGTTGAGATGCAGCAGGCCTTTGATTGTTTGCATATGAGAGATTTGGATGGTTTCGATTGTTCAGATGGTACGAATTGTAGGCGGGTTGAGGTCGAAAGCTGTTGTCGATGGCGTTCACTTGCTCTGTTTCTTCCTCAGTTTCTGTTACATTCATACATTCGGTCATCTCATGCGCTTCTCCACAATAGCCACATGTTGTTGCGGCATTGACTACTGCTACCGTTCGCTGCTTGGTCTGCTTGTTGAGTGCTAGTTGCAAAGCATCGATCTTTGCGCTCAACATGGAGATTTCATCTACTCGGTGCATGCCAGGTGTTGGGGTTGGCTTCTTTCGCTCAGGGATCCAGTAGTGTTGGTTGATTGCAATCTCTTCAATTAGGTTGTAAGCCTCGTCAGGTTCCTTGTTCATGATTGCTCCCCCTGCGGAAGCATCAATAAACAACCTATCGGTAGGGTTTAGACCACTATAAAAAGTTTGAACAATCAACCATCTTTCTAGACCATGGTGTGGACAACACCTTAACATATCATTATATCTATCACATGCTTCACACAATGATTCACCATCCCTTTGTTCAAAATTAGTAATTGTTTTTTCTAAGTCTTGAAGTTTTGGATGGTGGAAAATATTTTGTAATAAACACATTAAACAATTGGTCCCAAGTTTGAATGAAATTGGCCGGTAAGGAAAACAACCATACTCTTGCTTTATCTTTTAATGAGAATTGAAATAGCCTTAGCCTGATTGCTTCATCGGTAATTCCGTTGATCTTTATCGTCTCGCATATCCCTAGGAAAATTGACAAATGAAGATGTGGATCTTCATGTGGAAATTCTCCAAATTGCTGTTGCGAAACCATATTTATGAGAGCAGGTTTGATCTCAAAATTACGGTTTGTAACAGTTGGCGGGTTTATACTAGAATTAGGATCATTCGCGCGCGGTACGCAATAGTCTCGTAGAAGTTTGGGTCTTGCTGCATCGTGAACTCCATTATCATCATTGTTAATCGGTTCGTTCGGTGGGATATTCATGTTGATCGAATCTGAGTCTTCTTCGCTTTCAGAATTACTTGATGAAGAACTATGATTGGTTCTTATCGGCGATGTGGAAACGAATTGTCCTCTCCTACTAGCAATCCTCTCGGATCTTCGTACGGATGATTCGGCCAGCGTGTAGTGTCCTAAAAAGAAAAGAAAATTTAAGTTAAACTAAAAAAACTAAAAATAAGAAGAAAATACAAATAAAAACGAAATTGAAAATAAAAGAAAAACAAAAATGCAGAAAATAAAAAGAAATCTAGGCGTTTCTAATTAATTGGATTCAATGGTCAAAGCAAGAACGTCTCGCGAGGCCTTGCACAATGAACCGTTATTCCCCGGCAACGGCGCCAAAAAGGTTGATCACTCAAAAGAGAGCAATGTTTCTTTTAATATTTGTAAACTCGTAAATGCTATCGGTTCGGACTGCAAGCGCACAATCCTATCGAGTAGTATATTCGAGGTCGATCCACTGGGAATATTGGTTCAGTGCTTCGAGCGATCGAATCACAATCTTTCGAAAGACTAGACGAAATCTGTAAATTGAGGGATGTTGTTGTGATCAATGTAAATTAGGAAGCAATTAAAAGTAATTAAAATAAAGATAGAGATGAGAATTCCTAGGGTTTTGGCACACCATTGCCACTCAATCCGCCTTGACAATACATTCATGTTGCGTCTGATTTCCTATTGTTGTTTAATGAAAGACACCACATAGGTCATTACGATTTATGTTACGCAAGAATGACAGATCTTTCACCGTGATTCTACATAGGACACTGCGATTTACCTTACACAAATGTCTGATCTCTCAAGTACCCCAAATTACTACATAGATCACTGCGAATTTCTTTACGCATGTGATAGAATTTGGTACGCGTTTTGTTGGTCTGGTTTATGGTTTCCCCGCTAAGGTTTTCTTCACATAAACCTAATAAATCTCAACGAGGCTAATTCATGCAAATAGTTTCTCTTACCATTAAAGTGCTGTCACTACCCTAACGGACTCAAACTAGATCATTGAAGTTAGATGAAGAGATAGTAAATCACAAAAATATTTTGTTTCAACAACAAGAAATCATAATCAACAGAAATATATATATCAAAACATCAAGAGTAACAAGGTTTACTGCCTAGCCCTAAGAAAAGGAACTTAGCCGCGGAACGGCATTGTTACAAGCACTCCTCTCTTCTCTCTTTAATCAAATATAACCCTAATTACAAAGATGACTATTCCTTCTGCCCAGGGGCCTTATATAGGAGTGGAGAGACGTGTGGAGGTTGAGTAGGGGCTAAGAAACTAATCTGGAAACAGCTGTCGACAGTTATTCCCCAAGAGATGCCTTCGGATACGGGCCGTATCAGGTGATACGGTCCGTATTAGGACCTTGACAGTTAGGGTTTAATGCTCCCAGCCCTATCTCCTGGTCTGTGTTAGGCCTGGTCCGTATTAGTCAATACGGGCCGTAACAGAGACTTAGTCGATGAGCGTCGCTGATCCGATTGACCTGATTCTAGCTCCATTTGGTGTAAAATAGTCCCAAAACCTGTTTTCTGCAATAAAACATAAAGAAGGGTGACAGTAGCCTTTTTCTCTAATTAATTAAACATAAGTGTGAGAAAATATGCAAAACCTAAGCCAAAACCCTACGTAAATCATCATTATTTTGACTCTGATCACCTGACCTCGCTGCCTCCGCCGTTCGGCCATGCGGTCGCGGTTTTGACGTAATGCCTCGTCAACCTGTGCTTCATCAACGTCCGGCGGGTTTGGGTTGTTGGTTAGGAGGAGCCATCCTTCCAACTCGATAGTGATGACTCCTGTATAGGTTTCGCCTCGTATCGCCTCCGTGAGGAGCATGGTGTGTGGTATAGTGACCGGGTTGTGACATGCGATGAGAACTTTAAGTTCGTCATAGTTACCATTCTCTTCTTGCACGGGTGACATGCGTAAGAGATAACCGAAACCTGACACGATGTGGTCGAGGGCCTCCCAGTTCCAGTGAGTAAGTGGGACATTAATCAGTTTTAGACGGGCCCTGTGTGAGACCGGCACCCGGACCATGCCTCTCGCCGGGGTCCAGCGTACCAGCTGTACGTCGGCGGTTTGGTCAATAACGAAAGCCCCCACCTCTACCGCTTCGTTTCGCATGTCCACAGTTGGGAAGATGGCGATGAAGTCACCCGTGGTGGGCTCTACCTTACGAACCTTGAAGTCGTGCGGGTGCCGATTGAAATACATGGCGAGGTTTGCTGCCAAGCGGTGAGGTAGGGTTCTTGCATCAACCCGAGGCCCTGTCATGACGATGGCTGCCCTTGCTAAGGCTGCATTAGCCGGGCGTAATTCTGCTCGTGCCGGCATGAAAACTCTAACATCATCTTCTCTTCCCACATTCACATACTCTGGGCTAATCATTTCGAGCGTTTCCCAGTTATCAAGGTTCATTGTGTTTTCCTTTTTCTCAAGTTCTGGAGTTGTTTGGAAGTGGGTTTGATGCTTGGTTTCCCCTGGGTTGGTTCTATTTGTAATGGGAGGTTTGCTGGGCATGGTACAACTTCGAGCCTGATGGCCTATTCCTTGACATTTATGACATTTGAAAGCATTTCTACATTGATTTTTGTGGTGCCCTTTCTCAAGGCATTTGAAACATCTAGCCTGAGCTTTCAGCATCAGCTGTCTTGTCTGGAGATAGGGGCTGATGGGTTTACTGCGTGTAGTGTACTGGGAAGGTTTGGGTTTACGTTTCCTTGTCACCTTTGTCCAGCCTTTCTCTTCATCACTTTGAATGTTTTCTGCAGTTGGTGCAGGGGTTCTGAGTATTGTCTCTCTTGGGTTGGTGCGACCTTTAATGGGTTGAAGGAGGTTGAGATGAGGTACTCCCTGTGGGTGAGCTGTTGCTCCCTGTGCTTGCTTGTTTCTTTGCGCCTTCAAGTCTCTATTCAGTATTGAATGGCCCGCTGTCACCGCTGCATAGGAGAGCTTCGCAGGCTGAGGGTGGGGGAGCTTGCAGCCGGAGATCGCCTTGAGGGTTGCTAGGAGTCGCTCCGCGTGAAACATTCTTTCGATCTTCAAGTCTTCCGTTTGTTGCTAACTTAATTGTGGGAATACTCTAAGAGAATGTGATTGTTGATTGGTCAAGAGAACAAATGTTAATTTATGACCAAAAAATAAAAATAAAATAATTAGCATGCATATGCATACCAGATAAAAACTTGTCCAGACTATTATTTGGAAGTAACTCATAAACCAACATCTTCTCATTCTCTTCTAGGCAAAAGCCCAACAGATTCACTAGATTTTTGTGCCGAAGCTTTGCAAGTATAATCACTTCATTCTTTAGCTCAGAAATTCCTTGTCCAGAACCAATGGAGAGTCGTTGGTTGCAACAGAGAATAATAGTTCCCTAACATAAGAATAATAATTCCTGTAAATTTCCTACAGAGAAGAAGTTTAGTATACAAATTCAAGTCCCTAATTGAAAATTAGCATACCTTGTAAACAGACCCAAATCCACCTTCTTCAATCTTATTTGACTGGGAGAAATCATTGGTTGCTACTTTGAGGGCTTGTATTTTAAATAAGAAGGATCTAGAATTCCCCTCCTCTTCCATCATGCCAAGGAAAAATATCTAATGTTAAACTATTATAACAAAAATGATAAATTAGAAAACATTATAAATGGTCAAGCAACATACCTGCATTTTCTGGTGTAATTCTGGCCCTAAAAACACAAAAAAAGTAAACTGCAAGGATCATAAGCACACCACAGAATGATGGCACAAGAACCAGAGCAAGCAACTTCTTTCTATCTTTATTTCCTGCAAATTTGATAATATAGGTACATGATGAACTAGCCTGATATATAATACTATATAAACCTCCAATGTTGTGATTACAATTTACAAACCTATCAATTATGTGTAATTGCTGCAAGACTTTCAATAAATGGCTTAACAAGAAGAAATTTTAAAAATACAAATTAAGTTGCGTAAGTACTTTCTTCTAACACCCATACTAATTAAAATTCAGGACCAATATACCCAAACCAAGTAAATTTTAGTTAATTACTTAATTTGAGCAATCTCACCCTTATTTGATTTTGACGATGTCGCGTTTTTGTCACCAGGAACAGGACTCAACTGATCAGGAAGTACTCACCCTTAATTTGAGCAATCTCACCCTTATTTGAGCAATCTCAATGAAACTGCTGTCAAAGAATAAGTACGTCTCCATTTCGAAGAAACATTCATAACCATACACTCGCCCGCCCTACTTCCCCGCATAGTTGGATTTGTAGTATTGGATATAGGTTTGCAGGCAAGTGTAGCATTCATCTGCTGACATGTCCCGCATACACTGCACCAATCCATACAAGTAATGTTGTTTATATAATTTGCCTCCCCAACTGAAAACATTTGGCTGGAATTCGCTGCCTTGGCTGTCAGGTTTCCCATCAAATTGTCATACACATCTTCAAATGTCTGTACATCTGACACAGTGTTTGGATTGAAAAAGACCCATATTTCATCAGAGTTGGTGGAGTTGGTGTCTGAGTAGCCTAAGATGCAGACGTCATAATAAATAAGAGCCCTTTCGCGGGGTGCGCAGTCTGTTAATATTTCTTTAGATGCATTCCTGAAGCATGAAAGGCAATAATTGGCCGATTTGTCACCCCGGCACAGCACCCGTCCAAAGACTTGGTCAGGGGCCTGGCCTTGGGTTGCAAGAGAGAAGCCGGTGGCTGAACCGGCTTCCGGGAGACTCGAAAGGAGTCGATTGAGGTTGGATTGGTATGTGCTGTTGGTTGTGAAGTTTGAGTCCGAAGCTGGACAAAAAGGGCTGACAGTGGCCGGAGTAGCGACATGGAATACGGCATGAAGGGAGAAGAGGAAGAGGAATAGTTGCAAGGTGCTCTGTAGCGGAGCAACTATCATTGTATCATGTGTGCTATTTTTTTTTTGTTCTGAAGGAACAGAGTAAATAATGGACCTGGAGGGTATAACACGCAGTCTAGCTCGGACGGTTCGTCGAATCTGAGCTTGGATGACTTTTCTGGAGCTGTCACAATCGAAACGCGCTATATGTTATTATATTTATCTTTTATATTATATTCATTTAACATTTTAAAAATTGTTTGATATTCTGATAATAATAATTCGTGAATTATAATTTTTTTTTATAGTTATTAGTGAAATTTTAAATTAACTTAAATTTAATGTATGCACCATCTAAATAGTGAAACTATATTTAAAGTATGATTTGTTGTTGTAAACACATCTACTTTATATATTATTGTATTATCTACCAAACTTCTAAAAAAAATTGAAATATTATTTTTTTTAATGTGAATAATATTTTCAAGATAATGTATAAGTTAATTGTACAATATAATTTAATAGTTTTTTTTTTTTGAAAGAACTTCCGAGAATTCACAAGTTCAGTGAAAATATGCAGAAACGATATTTTAAATATTTTTGGTTTTTGCCTAAGGGCTTTAACCGAAAAAAAATATTTTTGGTTTTTTGTAGTTCGTTTTGTTGACAGCATCAATACTTTGGTTCGAACGTAGTAATGACAATTAACGAAGGATAAGGAAAAAGACATTGAAAGCAGTGTTGTAAAAAACATCTGTTTAGGCCGATTAATTGGCCGATTATTCATTGGCGGTGACTAAATCGTCATGGATTTTTCTGACTGATTGGCTGATTATTTTCGATTATTTTTTATTATTCCCGATTAACAGCTTGGCGGTACCCTGTCCATCCAACGAGCGCATACTGTTATTTACAACACTGATTGAAAGTAGTTCTTTTATAAAATTCTTTAGTTGCAGACGGCAAGTAACATTTTGTTCAATAGAATTGCAGAGCGACTCCTCCAGCGCTCATTCGAAAACGATTTTTGGAAGCAAAAAAATTGCCCAGCAAAAGCCAGAAATAAATCTGCTGCAATTCCAAAGAATCGCAGATCACCGCTATTTTAATTTTTTAGAATGTACAAACTTCAAAAACAGTTGGTTTTTATACACAAATTTTAAAACAAATGAATAGTTCGATTTGAAATAGCAAGGACTCGGTGATTCTTTGGAATCGCAGCAGATTTATTTCCATTGCAGCCACCCCCATGACTCCTCTCAGTCTGCCCTCCGATACCTTTTAGATTTTACCTCCGATGCATCAGCACTTTTTGTCTCTTTTGGCTCTACCTCCTAGAGCGAAGAAGGGAATGAGGAAGAGAGAAGGGACCGGAGCTGAAAAAAGCCGACCAAAACTGAGAGTGTAGTATCGTTGGAGCTCAGAGCGTAGAGGGAAGGGACTGCCAAAGAAAAGTAATGGTATGCACAAACTAATTAATAATTAATTAATGAACTAGTGTAAATATCTTCTCCTGTGTGCCAATAACCAGCATATGACTTTTAACATAGCAGGACAGAATATTTAGAAACGTAACCAATAGGCCAATTTTTGGTTTGGGACCATGGCAAGTGGAATTAAAGTCAATTTGCCGCGTGGAATTAATTAATTTGCATGGAATTAACTAATTTTTTCTTGGTACAGATAAAAATTCCGGTACTTGGGACATGGACCTCCATAAAAATTTCGCACCAAATGTAGTGAGAATAATAAGACAGAAAATAATGATATAACCAATCATCTATATCCTGTTTATATAATAACAACAAGAAGAACAAAAAGATAATTAATAATGATTTAACTTTGAGAGCTGGATTAACTTATTTTTGTGTGGCACTTGACTATTTTCATGTTCAACCTTATGTAATTTTTTTAATAGATGAATCACATAAGAGTACAACAAGATTACTTGTTCTTATTGTTAGCCCTGTAGCTGCTATTTTTCTACTCGTTTTTGTAATTGGTGCCTGTTTGAGGTTCAAGCTACTTGCATCTGTGGCCTGTGAGTATCAGAATCTGTTATAAAGTTAAAATGTTAAATGTATATATAGTAGAATTACTCATATCTTTATTATGGTGATTACCAGATACTAAAAGCCCACAAGAAAATATCAGAGACGAGGAGTTTAGTAGTTTACCTTTTTCGATTTAAGAACAATAAAGGCTGCTACCAGTAACTTCTCAGAAGAAATAAGATTGGGGAAGGTGGCTTTGGACCAGTCTATATGGTTCTTCTACACTTTCCTATTTTTAAATTCAGAATTTGACTATGGAAATGACTTCCCTTGTCTGAATGTCAACTTTCTGTAGATAATAGTACACATTTGAAATCACATTTCATGGCCAAACCATTATGCATCCATTATGGAGAAATTCTATATCATCTTAAATTATAAAATTGGGAACATTACCAATTGCTGTGCTGGCATTCACACCTGAACTTTGCCGATACATCATGAACATTTTTTCTCCCTGGTGATAATTTTTTTTATTATATCATGTAAAAATTTGATAATGAACTAACTTCATTACCTGAGGTACTAAGGTTTATTGAGGATACACAAATAAACATAATTTGTTGTTTACTTATCTTCAATTTGGTGGTATTGCATTTAATACATAAACAGGGCATGATTGCGAGTGGTAGAAACTCCCAACAAGGAGTGGTACACCTTCGTAATGAGGTGTCACTGATTGCAAAGCTTCAACATAAGAACCTTGTAAGGTTGTTAGGTTGCTGCTTGGACGGCGTAGAAAAGCTTCTTGTCTACGAATACCTCTGTAACACAAGCCTTGACAAGTTCCTCTATGGTATAGTCCATCGAAATTCTATTCTGTTATTTTGCAAGAAAGCACAATTTTAAGCTACATCACAAGTCACAACTCTTAACAAACTTTATGGAACCTTTTTTTTTTATTATCTTAACATCCTGCAATAGTTTTCACCAAGGACAAGAACTTGTTGCACTTTTAGTTTCACCAAAAAAAACGGCAGTTCTTTAAAAAAAAAAATTACAGAAAAAGTGCATAAGAAATTACGTTGAGTACTTGCAATATAGTTGGTCTACTGCCCCCATGCACCATTCACATTAAAATTTTCAATTAAAATGTCCATTACAGATCCTGTGAGGAGCCATGAATTGGTTTGGGGGCAGCGTTACAAGATCATAGAAGGGATTGATCGAGGGCTTCTTTATCTTCACCAAGAATCGAGATTCAGAATCATTCACCGGGATCTTAAAGCAAGTAACATCTTATTAGATTCAGACATGAATCCCAAGATCTCTGATTTTGGTCTTGCCAAGCTGTTTGACATCAGTGACAGCCAAGGAAATACAAGTCATATTGCAGGGACCTAGTATGTTTATAATGAAATTATTTTCTTATTTGTCTATTTATTCCAACATTAATTACATAATCTCATGGGACCAAGGAGTTGTTATGTTTTTACTGAGAGAGGCTAACCCTTCTTGTGATAATTTAATCTCAGTGGATATATGGCGCCAGAATATGCAATGCACGGGTTATTCTCAGAAAAATCAGATGTATTTAGTTACGGTGTATTAGTTTTGGAGATTGTGACGGGTCAAAGTAATTCCTGCCATCAAAACCTGGTGGAAGAATACCTATTAACCTATTAGTTTGTTTTTCTGTTTCATGTAAAAACTCAAGTTGCATAATAAATTTTATTCATACCTCATATTTACTTAGGTTTGGCATCACTGGAGACAAGGTGTGCCACTGGAGGCTGTAGATAGAAGCCTAATTGGCCATTGTCCTTCCCAATATCTCTTAAGATGTATCCATATTGGGCTTCTGTGTGTTCAGGATAACCCATCACAAAGACCTGGAATGGAAGCTGTGCTCCTTATGCTAAGCAGTCAATCAATGAATCTTACAGTTCCTTCAGCCCCTGCATTCATTTTCAGAGCGCAACTACAACTGCTAGCCAAAACAACCAGAATAGTATGGTATTAGATACGCAAAAACTAGTTCACAGTGATGAGTTTTCCGAGATGGAACCGCGGTAGTGATATGAGAAACGGGTTCTCGTAAAAAAAAAAAATTTCTATACTTTAATTTCATTTTAAAAACCAACTATGTGATATTTTGGAATTTTCAGAAATAATCTGCGTGGTAGTCTGGTAGATCAATAATTGTAAGAATTGTATTTTCTTATTCATGTGTTTCTAGTTGTGTACCACTACAAAGATGAATAAAAAATAAATTATTTCTAGAATACCTATGCTTCAAAGAAAATTAGGTTGAACTTGTTTAATTTTACCATTTAGCTTTGTGCATCACAGTCACAGATAAATATACTTCTGTAGACATGAGGATACTTCTGAAGTTATCAACAAAAGAACAAAATCACACAGCTAGCAAGCAAATTTGCCCCCATGTTATCTTCTCATCTTGTTGTCCTGACATCCATACATTGGAATTGCAGAAGTTGCTTCATTAGGCAGCTGCCTGAATTTTCATTGGCATATAATTGGAAGTTTCAGAGATTCCAACCAAATATTACACGCCGACATTAGTACCAGTTGCTTCAGGGGACGCATATTAATATATGTCTGGACTTAAAATAAAAGGGCTAGCTATCTACTTTTCATATTCCCAAAATACCCCTCTTCCTTGAGACCATGATCAAATCATAATTCAATGCTACCATATTTTCTCACAACCCAAATATCCTTACTACATGCATGACCTATAATCTAGCATGTTATGTATATTTGCTTCGGACAAAGGAATCTTTTGCATGGTTTTCTGAGATGATGACTAAACCAAGAAGAACATTTAATGAAAGATGTGCAATTGGAGAGGAGGCTTCTACATGCCATTCGCATTGAAGTGTAGGAGGCGTAGAATTTTAAAGGTTAGTGCAGTTGGCTGAGGTCGATTATCACCAAACAAGGTCTAGCGTAGTTATACAAATTCAAACATATCTCCAGAGATGTCTATTGACTCCATTTTGATTCCCATACTATTTTAGTTAAGGTCCAATTAAAATCCCAGATGTCTATTAAGCTCATTTATAACCATCGAACCCACAACTAATTAAAGTTATTAATCTTGAAATTAATTTGATGTTTAAGTTAACCTTGTTTTGCTTTAAAAATGGTTTTTAATTATTTAATTATTTAATTATTGTAACCTTTCAGGAACAAAGAGTCTCTTTTAAATGAAAATTTTGGCGAAATTTGCCTAACAATAATAGACAATTAAAAATATTACAAAAGAATATAAAATTTACTTTCATTCTTCATACTTATAACATATAGTATTCTAAGTGGGTCGACTAGCTAGCAAACTGTACAGACATTTTCTGTTACTCCAACAAGATAAGAGTCATTTGCAAATAATTGATATTGTAGTGAATTTCTTCCGGCTATTAAATTACATACAGCCTTTTAGAGAATTTATATTTAATAAAAGAAGATTAAAGAAAATCGTACTATATACTGAAAATTATCGCGGACCCATTTCGGTAATTGTTACATTATTTACTGAAATTTGGTTTGGTCTGGTCCCAATTCCTCGGCGGCTTTGCCTATCATAATTCTCTGCCTCGGTCTCGGTAGTACTAGTATCTTGTATGAAAAATGCTGGAGTTGATGGTGTTGGTGTGTTCATTGAGTTACTGCTGAGCATAAGAGAAACCGAAGCCATATTCGGCCTTTTTGAAGGATCGTTTTGGACACAGAGTAATGCTATAGTTAGACATTTTAATGCCTCGTCAACTCTGTATGAATCGTGTAGCCTTTGGTCTATTACTTGTAGTGCTCTTCCGTTGCACCATTCCTTCCATACCTATTCCAAGAAAATTATTCAAAGAACTGAGTTTAGCAAAAAAAGTTTCAATTTTTCCTAAAAAAGAAACCTCTAGCGTTGATCTCATAACTTGATTGAATATAATTCATATTTTACCAAGCTTAAAATATTTGGGGTACTTCCAGAACCGTTAAAATCTCTCACACTTCGGCCCGTTAATATTTCAAGAATTATCACACCATAACTGAAGACATCTGATTTTGTTGAGACATGTCTGCGCATGAAGCATTCTGGTGCAATATAGCCACTGCATAACAGAGTAATAAAAACAGAGAGATTTTAATTCAACACCTTTTGTTTTTGTAATGAGAAAGCTAGCCATAAATTAAAGAAAAACCAAAGATTATCTTCTAACTTTGTCCCGACTATTCGGCTTGCAGTTCCTTGTGATTTGTCAATGTTGAATATTTTGGCAAGACCAAAATCGGATATTTTCGGAAGCATGCTTTCATCCAACAAAATGTTACTTGTTTTGAGATCCCGATGGATAATTTTTATCCGAGACTCTTCATGAAGGTAAAGTAGCCCTTTTGTAACTCCTTCTATGATTTGATACCGTTTTTTCCAATCTAGCTTCTCCCTTTTTTTAGGATCTAGGTAATGAAATTCATATCCATCATTAATATAGTTGTTTTATTCTAAGCTCAATTCTTATTGGAATTTAAAATTTCTGCAAGTCATCATAAAAAAATATTAATTTGGGATGAGAAACTCAGATGTTAAAATATGATTTTTTTGTAAAGTCTAATCATATGGCTTAAACTCTTATTGCATAATTTTAGTGTCAATAAGATTTGAATTGTTTAAAATTTTTAGTTGAACTAATAGTGCAGTTTTGTTTTGCCTATATTGATTACCAAACACTAAATTGAACATGAAAATATATGTTAATGCTGGAAACTATTGTACCAGAAAGAAGTGTGTCCAAGCTTTTATTTGGAAGAAACTCATAAACTAAAAGCTTTTCATGCTCATCCAAGCAAAAGCCCAATAACTTGACAAGATTTTTGTGCTGGAGGTTAGCAAGTGTGAGTACTTCGTTCTTAAGCTCAGAAACACCTTGTCCGGAACCAAGGGAGAGTCGTTTTACAGCTATTTCTTCCCCACTTGGTAGACATCCCTATCACAAATTAAAGAATACCAATTATAGCTAGGTGTTTGCGTACAACAATCACATTTACAATACCTTATTAACTCACATTCATTTTGAGTTTGATCCTCGCTTTGATTAATGGAACTTATTTAACATCCATGTGATGCATCATGCTGGAAATCATGGAAGTTATTTTTTTTTTTTTTTTTGGTACCACATCAAGAACCACATGAGCAATTTATTACATTGAAACTATTAGCGTTTGTGGTTATTTAATTGATTATCTAAAATAGCTAATTATGAAATTTATATTTTCACTGTGAAAGATCAAGAACACGGTTGCATGTCTATGTATAGTATTTAGAATTCAGAAACTGTTTCTAAGTCTTGTAAAACCAAACAAAATTGAGTTCACAGATCAAGGAATTAAGTTCATTGTATCCAAACTAACCAATCCTAGAGAACTTCATCTGTCAACTGAAAATATTTATGGTAACATTATTAACAAACAGTCCATAAAGGAGCATGGAAGTTCACCTTGTAAACAGACCCAAATCCACCTTCTCCAAGCTTATTTGATGGGGAGAAATAATTAGTAGCAATCCTCAGGGTTTCCAGTTTAAATAATTGGTTGGAATTCTCCTCATTATTCGTGCCTGTAAGAAAGTAGATTAAAATTAAGAGGTCCCTTTTGAATCAAGATGATAATTTAAGTATCATTATTTTTTGTTACTTTCGAACAGAACTTAGCATGGGCAGAAGTGTATTATAATTAATGTCATCTAGAGTGTTGTTGGTCGTATAGAATCATCATATATATAGGTTACGAACTTGCTTTTAACATTAAATTAGTGGAAATGTCATGTATACCCCTCAAAAATATTGAAATTACGTATTCCTCCTCTAAAATTCATAATATCATATATACCTTTCTAAATTTCAAGAACTCACAAATTTACCCAATTTATTGACTTTTCTAATCAAACTCATTTTAAATTTATGAAGTACCCATTTAATTCTTTATTAAAAAATTAAAAAAATATGTAACATTTTTAAGAGAAATATTTAGTCTTCTAACTGGTCAATTTTTAGAGCAAATGGTTCATTTTCTTATTTGTGACGCACACACAAGCATATGCTTAAATGACAATATGTATGAATCACAAGTAGATAAATGAATCATTTGTCCTCGAAAATCGATCAATTAGAATACTAAACATTTTCTTAGATAGAATACATATTTTTTTAGTAAAGGATAAAATGGGTACTTTATAAATTTAAAATGAGCTTTAACAGAAAAGTCAATTAATTGGGTAAATTTGTGAGTTTTTGAATTTAGAATGCATTGTAAATACGATATTATGAATTTTAGTGGAGAAATACATAATTTCGAGGTTTTTGAGGGGTGTACATGAAATTTCCCCCTTAAACTTAAAAAAAATACCTGAGTGTTTGAATAAAATAATTCAAATTTGAAGCGCTTAATTTGTGTCTCAATGGTCAATGAAATATTGATCATAGTATTCTTAGAAGTTGCATGGATACGGGTACATGATATCGTATCGGATACGATACGGATACGGCGATATTTTAATTTTCAAAAATTTAGGTATCTGGAGGTAACATAGGTATTATATCAATATCAAGTGTTAATTTGATTCAAAAAAAAAAAAAATATCAAGTGTCAATAAGAAAGGTACTTGTGCAAGTTGCTTGTCGCATTGACCTTCTTCTCAGAATACAAAATAAGGCCACCATGAGGATTATAAAGACCACATATTGACGGCACAATAACCAGAGGAAGTATCTTCTTTTTATCTTTGCTCCCTGCATCGATTTAATTATGATACAATTTTAAAACTGAACTATTAGCTATTGAGGATATAAACTAAATTAAGCCTCCTATAATTTCAAATCACTTAAAGCTAGGGAGTGCTGCAGTAGTTAGCTAAACATAACATAAATTGCAAACAGAAATTGAATAAGTTTCTTGAATTAACACGGAAAATCAAGTTTCAGTCAAAATTTTGAACAGAATGCATTAAGGTTAGATTTATTTAGTAGGTACAAAATAATCAGGTAGTAAGACCTGCCAATTTTTCTTTGTGCACAATCTTACCAGTAATTTCTGTCGGTGATGGGGCGATACCGGAGTCTGGCACAGACTGTGGGGGAGGGGGCGACATGATAGACAATGGTGGAGGTGATAATACATCTTTGCTATTACTGTCAAAATATGGATAGATCTCCATACGCATGTAACATTCGTACCGGAGAACAACTCCACCCTGATTTTTGTTGCAACAACTCTGAAAATAACCCATCGACTGATTCAGGCACGTGTGGCACTCTTCAACCGACAGATCCCTCATGCACTGTGCCAACCCGTACATTGTAATATCACTAGTAAAATTTGCCTGACTCATAGCAAACTTCCGGCTTGAATTGGCCGCCTTAGCTGCAAGGCTACCGATGAGATCATTGTACAACTTTTCAAATGCTTGTGCATCTGATATGGTACCTACGTTAACCAGTATCTGATACCATAGCTTTTCCTCGGGTGTGGTATAGTTGGAGTTTGAGTAACGCAGGGAGCACTTGTCATAAAAAATTATTGCTTTTTTACCAACCGGGCACCAGCTTGTAATACCTTGGGCTGCGGTAGCCAGGCATGACTGGCATTTAGAGGGAGACAGATCGCCCCGGCATAACGCACGACTGAATACTTGATCAGGGGCATCACCATGCATTGCAATTGTAAAGCCAGTTGGAGAAGCAGATGACGGGAGCGTAGAGAGGACACTATTGAGGTTTGATTGGTAGGTACTGTTGAGTGTGAAATTAGAATCGGTGGGACAATCTAACCAAACGAATGGTGATGCATATGCAACCAAGTTGAATATCATGCAGAAAAGCAAGAATAGAAAACTAGGCAAGTAGCTGTTTCGACATAAAGAGGAAGCCATTGAACAGCGGATTAAATGCTTTATCGACTTTACTTTATCTTTAGTTGTACTAAATATTGCCTGTAGACACAGATACAATTATTACCTTGTTTGATTGGGGCAGCAGGTAGAGTTGACTTGGAAGTCTCCCATGAGGCCATGACTACGACTATGGTTCCGTTCCGTGTTTAACACTTCACTTGCATGTTGACTAGTCCTGTTAATTTGACTTAATTTTTTTATTTGAGATAACAGTAAAATTGATTAATTTCACTATAGTACCTACAAGTTTACAATTTAAAATTTGAGAATAATTTAGCAAGGTAAAATTTATATGGATATAATTTGGTAATAATTATTTCTTCATAATTCCAATAAATTAATATAAAAACACAAACATTTTTAGAAAGCAAATAAAATTGCCCGTAGATATTCTTGAAACACATGGTCATAAAATACAATATGTGGTAAAGCATTTTAATATATAATCTCCCTGTGTTTTTTTAAACAAATGAACTCTACAAGAATCTTAATAAATAAATTTAATGGAATAGTTTGTTTTTTTTTTATTAATTTTAGAACTAAGAAGTACTAAAATTTCCAATTATGAATCTATGTACATACTGTTATTGTGTTCCAGATTTTATAAAATATATAAAAAAAACACGTTTCCCCTTTTTTCTTTTTTTTTTTTTTTTTTTTGAAAAACTTGGCAGCGGCTGCCAAGGCAATTGTATTAATTTATGTAAAAACATCATTACAACATAATCCCAACAGTACAACAATTAGCACTAGACATCTACTAAACTTAGGCCAACTATAGTTCAAAACAGCAACAAAACAAACAGTAAAACCATTCGAACCATCCGAACCATGTAAGGATAATCAGCAGTGGGCGAGCCACAATTCTGCCTCCTGCCATATTCTGTCTACTAGCAGCTGTGGTGGCAGCCTTCGATTATTGAAGATCTTTGCATTGCGTTGCTTCCACGTCTCCCAACAAGCGCATATGATTAGAATAATCCCTTTCTTCCTCCAAACTCCATTTCTGCCCTCTATACTGGCACGAGAGTTGTCCCAAGTAGTTATGATATTGTCGCCAAGAATAATCAAATTAAAACCCACCTTTCTACTCAAGAGGAACCAAACGTGCACCACGTAGTGACACAAGAAGAAGATGTGAAATCCCGACTCGACCGGACAGTTATCGCATAATGAGCATGGCAAGGCACATTGCATGTGACGGTGCAACATATTGTCATGTGTCAGCAGTTTGTTCTTGAGTAGCAGAAACCAAAAAATTCTTACTGAGGCCGGTATCCGATATTTCCAAACTGCTGCATGCTGGTCGCATTGCAAATCAGCACCCATGACCTTAGCATAGTAGGATCGCGCTGTATAAGAGCCCCCCGGCTCCCATCTCCAAACAATGGAGTCCCTTCCAGAGACCAGCGAAATAGCAGTGACCTTGTCAGCATGTTCTGGCGCCAGGTGGTGTATGATCGGTATCGCATCTCTGAGGGAAATAAAGGGCATTGGTGGTCTTGCAGCAGACTGATCAATGAGGGGGGGACCCGACCATGCATCCAGCCAAAATGATATGCCAGCGCCACTGCCAATTTTCCAGGAAGTAGACCAGTGAAAGTTCTCCTTTATTTTTAGCAATTGTTTCCAAAAAAATGAGCCTCTCACTGCCCAAAATTGCGGACCATTTGCGTAAACATCAGTGGATCTCAAAGTCCTGATAGTGGCACTCCATAAGGCTGTCGGTTCCTGATACGAGCGCCACCACCATCGTAACAATAGGGATGTGTTTTGTGTTCGAAGATCTATGACTCCCATGCCTCCAAACTTCTTGGGTAAACAGACATGCTTCCAATTCAGCAATGAAATTCCGGCCTTATCGGTCTCATTTTTCCCCCAAAGAAATTTACGTCGAATACGATCGATCCTTTCAATCACCCATACCGGGAGCATAAAACAACACATGTAATATACCGGGATAGCCGATAGTACTGATTTCACTAACTGCAATCTCCCCCCCCGTGAAATAAGTTTCCGCTTGTAACCTTCAAATCTTTTTTCAATTTTTTCAATTATTGGTAGGAAGAGGTCTCGGTTCGGGCGTTTCACCGTCAATGGCATTCCCAGGTAAGTAACCGGAAGTGCCTCTTCTGGGCAGCCCAGCACCGCACCAACCTTGGCCAACATATGATGGGAGAGGTTAAACGGTACAAAGCAACTCTTGCCGTAATTGATGCTTAGTCCCGAAATTTTTGTGAAAATTCGCAGGACCACCTTAAGGATTATGATCGTGTCTAGGCTGTCGGAAACATTCGCAATCAGGGCTGTATCGTCCGCGTACTGTAATGCCATTAGTGATTCCTGAATTTTGGGCGAAATGGAAGTAGGAAGTGTAGTGTTTACTGCTCGGACCATCCGTTGCAGTACATCGGCCGCGATGATGAACAGCATGGGCGAGAGGGGGTCCCCTTGGCGGAGTCCCCGTTTGTGAGTGAAGAAGCCAGACATATCCCCATTGACCATAACCCGAGATTGCGATGTACGAAGAATGGTCGAGATCCACTCGATCCATTTGACCGGGAACCCTCGGGCAGCCATTACCTTTGTTAGAAAAGTCCAATGAACCGTGTCGAAGGCTTTCGTGAAGTCTAGCTTTAGAAAGATAGCCTCTGATTTCGAATTTGCTATTTCTTGGAGCAATTCCCTCGTGGAAATGAACGTTTCAGCAATATGCCTGTTTTTCACAAATGCCGTCTGTTGGGGCGAGATTATGCTTTGGAGTTTCGGCCTCAACCTATTGGACAGAACTTTGGATAGCAGCTTGGGGATAATGTTGATTATGCTAATAGGCCGAAAGTCACCTACATCTCCCGGTCTGTCCTTTTTGGGCACGAAGACTATGTTGGCCTTGTTGATTTCCTCCAGTTTGGCACTGTTTTGGTAGAATCCTTCAAAAATGTTTAGCACATCACCTTTGATGAGAGGCCAAAAATCCCGGACAAATTCACTCGGGAGGCCATCCGGGCCCGAGGCCTTATTTAGGGCCAACTGTCGCACAGCGCGCTCAATCTCAGCCTCGGTGAAGGGTTCCTGTAGGTCCTGTAGCTCTTCGGATTGAGGGTATAGTATGCAGGGATCAAAATCAAGCACCTGACCTTCCTTTCCCAGAATGTTTTGCATGTGTTCTAGGAAAATTCGGACTATCTCATGCCTGTCCGTCCGCTCACTGCCTTCGTGTTGGATTGTGGAGACCATGTTTTTTCTTGCTCTAGAGGACGCATAGGCGTGAAAATACCGTGTGTTCTTATCCCCACTTTGCAACCAATTAACCCGCGAGCGCTGTTTCCATCTGAGCTCAATGATTCGAGCCAATTCGTATGCCTTAGCCCGGATTTTTAATCTGAATTGGAATTCTCTTGTATCAAGGGTGCGCTTTTCTTCGATCGAGTCAAAAAATATGAGCCCCTTTCTACAATTCTTGAGTTGTTCCTCAATTTGTGAGAAGCGGTTTAGGTGCCAGAGTCGCAGCCTCTTATGTACCTCTTCCGATTTAGACCGAAAAAGCTGGGCAACACCTGAACCCCTCTGTTGTTGACTGTTCCACACCCTCTCCACTATCAGCCGTGCCTCCTTATAGCCGAGCCAGAAAATCTCGAGCCTAGGTGGGGGCCTTGGTAAGGTCGGCATTGCACAGGTCAATAAGAGAGGTACGTGATCGGACACAATCATCTCTAAAGCCTTCAATCTGATTGCCGGATATATCAAGGTCCAGTGAGGAGAGAGCAACACTCGGTCAAGCCTAGAGAAAACTGGCCGCGGCCGCTTGCTACTCCAAGTGTAAGATCTATTGCATAATTCGACATCCATCAAGTCAAAGTCCCGTATCATATCGTTGAACTCGCACATGAGACTATAGCCCCGCAAATCAGCCGACCGGTCTACGTACCATCGGACCATGTTGAAGTCCCCGAGCAAAGCCCAAGGAAGTGTGACCAGTGATTGAACCCCTCGCAATTCGCGGATGAATTCCAACTTGAGCTCATCACAACTTGGCCCGTACACATTTGTCACCACAAATTCCCACCCCGTGGACTCCTGGATTAGGAGCGCCGAAATAGAATGCTTGGAGGCCCAACTGTTTAGTAACCGGTAATTCCTTTTCCATGTGATCAGCATGCCTCCCTTGGACCCATTCGCAAAGACCATTGCACAATTTCTATCAAAAAACGATGGTAGTACTCTACTGACATAGCCAAAATCATAGTTGTTCCATTTCAATTCCTGCATGCAGCATACATCACATCGCGAGTTCTTAATGACATTGCGCACTACATCGCAATTGTTAGCATCTCCTAAGCCTCTCACATTCCAGCTGAAAATTTTGATTTTTTTAGCATTCATAATTAACCAATTATTAGACAACAGTACATCAAACCCTCCACTGCATGGCCCTCAGTCCTGGTCCCCTTCGGACTCATCGTCTGTTTCCAGGCCGTCCTGGAGCTCCTGGTTTTGTTCGTGCTGCCGCGCCCTTTCGTTGTTATCTTCGTCAACAGTGCGCATTATTTCATCAGGGTTCACCCCCATCAGGTGCGCCATATTTGTGCAGAGAGCATACGGTACACTAATCTGGAAGAAACCCTCTGGATTCAGATCGCAACTTGTCTGGGCCGGAGGTGAAGGCTTTGTGCGCCTTTGCTGCGGCGCAGAGCTTGGACCTTGGTGTGGCGCAGAGGATGGGCCCTGGTGATGTTTCTTTGAAGGCCCAGAAGTAGCAGAAATTTGGGCCCTGTTTTTTCTCTTGATCCGAACCGACCTCCTTATTTCTGCCAAGGAGGTGAATGGGCTAACGGATCCTCCACTACTCGCCGACCCGGTTTGACTAGCTACTAGGTTCGAACCTTTTTCCAATGTCTGGGTGTCGTGTAGCCCCTGCGCGGTATGGCGTGCCGTACTAGGTAGTTGAGTGATCAGTACATTCCTCTCTGGGGTCAGTGTTTGTGACCGATCAGCTCCCGAGAAATGTTGAGAAGACCCGTGTACTGTTGCGTGTTCTGCCTCATTGGCCAGCTGGGGGGTAGCTGAAGTGCCTATCTGCTCCCCCCTAGGGAGAATGCGTAATCTTCTGGGATTCGGTGTGGCTGCCCCCTCTGAGCAGGTTTGAGTTGTGCGCCCCATGCTTTCTTTGTTGTGACCCGCCTCACTGCGTAGAGGTCGGACAAAGATAGGATTAATCCGGCGCAGTTGCTGTCTCCCAAAAGAGATCCCAACTTTATGCAGATTAGATGGGACCTCCACTGCCGGATCCAGTGTGGCCTGAGCGGTATGGGCAGCTGTATCATATGGAACTGATGCGGCCCCGGGCGGGTTTTCCTGAAACCGGTGTGTCGCGACCGGCGTCTCTCGGTGTTCCTCCGCTAGGTGGCGGACCTCTTCAGGCAGGGATTGCGGGTCACGTCCCCGGCATATCTCTAGTATTGTTCTGCGTGTTAGCTGAACCATCTCGGAGTCCCCCTGCGATTCCTGTTCCTCGTCCGAGTCTGGTGGGGAGGGGGTAGGCGACTGAACCGCCGACTCAGGCCGCGTATAATGCTGAGGTCTTGGCGGGAGGTCAGCAGCCGTGTAGAGGGCAACGTGCTTCCATTTAAGTGGTAGAATATCAACTTCATGAATTATACCTCCATCGTGTAGCATTGCTTTGTGAGGAACATATATTAGGTTATCTACCCCTACTACTGCCCACCAGGAGGCGAGGTTTGACGAACATTCTTGACCTACCGTTCCCAAGAACACTCCAAATTTGCTAATCAAGTTTCGCACCTCACTCTCCCGGCTGAGGTGAGGAGGGATGCCGTGCAGGTTAACCAGAACCTTGAAATCTGGGATTGCAATGGATGCTCCTATATGAGGGCTCCACTGCTGAAAGCTGAAGCCACTGTCCCAGGCCTCTGATGGGGTAGCTTTAATGAAGGTCTCAGGGGCTAGACCGACCGGCAAGATGATGAGGTATCGAGAACCGGCAATGGAGCTGACCTGGATCTCATCTTTGTTGACGAGGTTTGTCTTGGCAGCGAGGGAAGCAATGTTGTCGCAGCTCATCTCCCAGGGCATGCCATTCTCTCCAAACACTATCACCCCCCTGTTATGTAACTTATCCAGCTCCTCATAGTACTGGTCGTCGCGGGTGACGAAACAATGGACAGTTCTTTGACGACCTTCAGGCATGGCTGGGTTTGCGTATGGATAGGAGTCTGTCAACAACTCGTCGAAACCCGGTTCACCCCTCATATCAGGCGTAGCTGGCTGGTTGGTTGCATGGGCGGACTGCGCGGTTGTGTCGCGGTTGGGGGAAGTAGGGGCCACAGCTAGGTGTAGGTTAGCTGCCGGTTTCTTGCACTGGAGCCCTACATGGCCGAATCCCCAGCACTTGCCACAGCGCTTGGGATTACGGCACATGGCGAAGGTGTGTCCTTTCCGGCAGCAGCGGAAACAGCGCCCCCTCCATTCGGGGAACCGGGTGGAAGGTGGAAATCGTAGGTGGGACGGGCTGTGCGGTGATATGTAGTAGCAGGTTCCCGGAGGGGTGGGAGGGGTGGGGGGCCGGTTTGCTGGAGGAGTAGTGTTAGGTGGAGT
>JAJGRW010002887.1:0-23943 GCA_025461045.1 Carex parvula
GTTTTATTTGTTTAGGTTTTTTGTTTTTAAATTGTTTTATTTGTTTTGGTTTTTATTTAGATGTCATTTTATTGGTAAAATATTTTTCGCTTGTAGGATCAAATATTTGAAAATGTCTTTCGTTTGGAATATCGTTTGTGTACGAAGAAATAATAATATAATGAACAGCATAAATAATAACAAAACAATAAAATAAATAACAAAGCAACAAAATAAATAAGTGAAAGTATCTAACAAATAAGTCACAGTATCTGACAACATATCTAACATAGTACAAATCAAAACCTACGGGTCAGGACTAAATACTGTCTTCTGCTTCTTCTTTCTGAACCCCCGACCCCGCCTGGACAGTGGCGTCTCGGCAGTATCTAATGAGTCTGGAGAGTCGTCATCCTCCTCCTGGAACCAGCGGCTCCTTTATATAGCCAGGGGGCCGCATCGGTATTGTGCAGACCCCATTGTTTGAGACGCTCCGGTATTCTACAGCCTAGATAGAATAGAAATACCCAAAAACAAAGGTGTTTTGGTTTTTTGTTTGGAAAATGGTAAAAATAAAGTTTTTGGCAGATTTAGCCCCCTTGTTATTTCTCTCTCCTTGTATCAATTGGTAATTATCAACACCTGGTTGGTTATATATAGCTAGCCAATTGGTATAATGACACTTCATTAATCTAGATAACACTTCATTCCAACTGATAATTTAATTAATGATGGCACACTTAATCAGTAGGCAGCAAATATTTAATTGGTTGAAGAGTTGACATCTGACCCCAATGTGCTAAAAAATGTCAATAATCTTCATCGGATGATGTGAGAGCATGCGTTTGCCCTAATTAATATTCATATTATACAATTATATTAGAGCTTGGCTACTATGCTTATATAAGCAAAAGCCCACATATGCTTATAACTCATTTTTGCGTTTCCAATGTTCAAATGGTCGATCCGACCGTTCATCTTGTTCTCCATATTAATATGTGCTTGGAGACTAAATTTTACATTTTTTCTGAATTTTTTTACTATTTATTAAGCCACTTTGAAAATTGCTGATCTGGGTGAACAGTAAAAACAGTGTTTCCAAAATTCTGGACCACCAGATCAGAAACTTTCAAAGTGGCTTAATAAATAGTAAAAAAATTCAGAAAAATTTAAAATTTAGTCTCCAAGCACTATTAATATGAGAACAAGATGAACGGTCGGATCGACCATTTGAACATTGGAAACGCAAAAAATGCTCATTTAAGCATATGTGGGCTTTTGCTTATATAAGCATAGTAGCCAAGCTCATTATATTATACTTGTATTACTACAAGCATCCTAGGAAGAGTGTAACCAAAAGCGTATTTTAATTAGTTGTACCAAAATGAAATTTAGTACATGATGCACCAAAATGGTATTGCTATTTTTAAAGATTTATAAATTTTAATTTTTACTTACGTTCAGATCACAAGCGCATGATCATACCGTGTATTATGATTGGAGTGTCATTTTGATGCGGTGACGCTAATTGCAATCAAGGTAAGGTTAAACAGTAAATAGAGAGCCTCTAGGGTTCAGGTTCTATCCTTCTTAATTATGTAAAATATAAATTTCGACGTCTTTCTATGTCACATGCGGCACTGTCATTGTCGCATGCGGCTTAGATTGTCCCACAGCCACCTCGCATGCGGCACTTTCACTACCCACAGGGCGTGCTAAGTGTTTTATTTATGCGATTTGAAAAGTTTTCCGATCTTGTAATCGACTTTTGGGCTACCAAGACTAAAATATTTTAGGTACGCAATTATATTCTTTTTTTATACTATCTCGTTGAAATATCTCAAAGATCCCAGCTAATCTAAGTATTCTCTAATGTTGTTCCAACTAAGTCTAGTCTATCCGTAGAGGAACTAAAACCTAGTCTAAGATACTTTTTATATCATCCTGCCAAGGGAGCACCTTGAGTTCTAACCCTAGTCTTTGAACAGCTGTCATGAATCGTTAGTTTAGGCGCTAGTACTTACATGTTTGACACTCACACAAGGACGCAATGACTATGCAACCTTATGGCATGTAGATTACTTTAGCATATAGTAGACGGAACTATGTATTCAAGGATATTATAAAAAGAATAAAGTGCAAAAGAAATTCAAATCATAACGCAAAACAAAATATACACAAATATTATAACATAATTAAAAATTCAACCCTCACCTTGGAGATGAGAAATTTAGGTTATCATGGCCATGGAAAAATAAAATGAATAAAATAAAGAGAACATAAATTACAACCCAATTGAAGATGGAAGAACATCTTTGCCTCCTTAGATGACGTTTTCTTCTCTTGCTTGACTTCCGATGACTATCATTCTCTAGCCAAACCTAACAATGATGATTGCTAGTCTACTACTATGGACTTGACACAATTAAACACGCATACCAAATTCTATTACAAGAGAGGTATTTATAGTCCCTAAAATGAGAGGTGGAGTAGTGAAAGTAGTGGATGTGGTGTAAACTTGGAGTGCACTCAAAGTTTAGATAGATGAAGCCAAAAATAGCTATAATAGCTTGGCTCTTAAGAAAATGCGTCATTTAGAAGGCCCATTAGGAATTCGCGCTCTTCTGGAAGGCCCATTAAGAAATCGCTTATTTTTAGGACAGTCCACGGATCGTGCGGCATCAAGGTTATGCCGCATGTGGCATAGAGGAGGCCGCACGATTTCCTGACTCAGTGGATTTTCTTGTATATTTCACCATTTCGCATGTTGTGCACTTCGTGTGAGGTGTTGCATGCTCCATGTAGTGTCCCATTTTGACGTCTTATTCAGAAATCGCCTAAATATGATATTTTTGCTCTGTTTTTTTCCTAAATACGCAATTTTCTCAAAAACCGGCCAAAAACACCTAAAAACACATTTACGGTAAATAAATTGAGAAAATAACTATTTTGCATTCGCTTTTTGCCATTTTTCAGAAAAAAAAATAGTGATTTTCGCTATATGTTTTGGCTTCATCATTACACAGTAAAAAATTTTCTTTTTTTGTTTCGGTTTTTTTAATGCAAATCTTGTTTGGAAACTTTTTATGAATCGAACTATGCTTTATAACTTTAGATATTAATTTTAACCAAAATTTACAAAATGTTTAACAGCACTTAACGGCGGACGGAGTGATCATATAATGGTTTAAATGTTAATCAGAAAAGGGACCATTAAATATTGATGCTGGCATAACACAAATATAAATAATAGAGTAGGGTTAAAATGCATCATTGGTTTTGTGCTCCAATCATGTTCCACGTTTTTTCTTCGTTTCCAAGGTTCGAACAATTGATCCGAAACCCTCAGTATGATCTTCATATTAAAATGTGCTTGGAGACAAAATTTTATATTTTTTTAAATTTGTTTACTATATTTTTAGATAGGTACAAATCACTATTTTGGATGGTCCAGAATCTTCTGAAAACAGTGATTTTGTACATATCTAAAAAATTAGTAAAAAATTCCAAAAAATATAAAATTTGGTTTTCAAGCACATTTTAATAAAAATATCATAGTGAATGGTTAGAATCGACTGTTCGGACTTTGAAAATGAAAATAAAGATGTGGATCATGATTGGAGCACAAAACCAATGATGCATTTTAACCTACTCTAAATAATAATATACTTTCTAACAAGTGATAACAATTATAACGTGATATAATGTAAATTTTAACAGTACAATGCTAGGGAGTCCAAAAATTGATTATTTAGGTTAATTGCAAGTTTAATTCAGTTTTTTTAAGCTGAATTATTTTAACTTTAGAAGTCAAAATAACACATCTATGCTTAATAACAAAAGTAAGTAATAACAATTATAACATAATGTGATACAAATTTTGGCAAACAATGCAGTAAAACTAGTATCTATATAATACAATTAAGACTTGATTGTTAAATCAAAACAGTACTTATTAAATTGTTTAAAATTTCTGTTACAATAATAAAGTGCATTTATGTTTACAACAGTTGCATATATATTCTCTGTTCTGAGTTTATTGTCGTTTTATATGACAATAACTTTATATTTCAAGAACTAAGGTGGAATGGAAATATCTTTTTGCCCGGTCCACAACATGTCAACATTCAGCCCATTGCTCGTGGATAAATCATAGGATGCCACATGTCAAGATATGCTTGGCGGAGAGTTGTTATACATGGATAATGCGACAACGCTATTAAAGAGAGCTACAGGCCACAGCTCAATTTTTTTTCTTTTTAAAATATTAAAAAATATGTAAATTAACCAGTATATATAAAAGTCTATCAAATTATCGACTATGCTAAAAAGTATTGATACGTCCTATCTCGGACCGAGATAGGCCGTATGTGAAGGTTTATAGATTTGGAGTCGTTCCGTCTTAAGAAAATGGGCCGAGATGAGAAAGGTGGTATGTTGGTTTCCGACGTGGGAGAGTGGAGAGGTATTTGGACTCTATCTTGTATGATACGTCGCTTTGTCGGAAAAGCCAGTCCTTTTTCAATGGAGTTTCTTGCCTTAAATAGCTTGAACTCTAACTGCCATTCTGCGTTGTATAGCAGTCAATCAGTTCGCATAGGAGCGGTTAAGGAGTTCGCATAGGAGCGGTTACGCTCGTATAGAAGACGGTTACTAGACCGCACTTGCAACGTACGGATGTGAAATGGTGGTCATAGGCCGAGTCCGGGCTGGACTCTTGTCGGATGAGGCCCAGTTAGTCTTTGCCGAACAAAGTCTATTTGAACCTTGTCGACTGATTCTATGAGGACCTTTGGTACATGGCCTATCAATTATGCAATATAAATTATCATAAATCAAAGATCATAATAAATCTCATCGTACAAGATGTGACTCAGAGAGATATTTTTTATTAATTATGTTCAATGCATAATCAGAGAGATTCGCTTTCACTTTCTGAATAGATAGACCTTGGCGTAGGTAATATACGTATAAATATAAAAAAAAAAAAATTTTGTTAACTTATGAAACCTGAATATATATATTTTTTTATTATCATATCGAGTAAGTATGAATAAGTACTATTGTATATTCATTATTCTATATACTAAAATATATAATTATGAATAATATTTTTTTATGCATACATTTAACTATATAATTAATATATGAGGTGGGCTAGGGTATTTTGAAAAGTAGAGATGTTTGTTTTACTTTCTTTCTATATTTTTATTTTCAAAGTTAAAATAGTTGATATGGATAGTTCACCATAATTTCTATATTAAAATGAAATTGGACACCAAATTTTACATTTTTTAAATTGCTTTTAGAATTTTTGAAAACTATTGTTTTTCAGAAACTTATGTGTTGGTTGTATGCAATCTTCTAATATTTTATTTGACTAGATTTGTAAAACATACACTAATTGAATTTAACCTTTTACATAATTTAGTGAGTTTGCAGATTCAAAACTTTAATTACAAGATCTATTGTGAAAGAACCAAAGATAAATTCGGAACTTTAATTTCAAGATATATAATGAAAAATCAAGGTTCATGAAGTGCTGAATTACAAGATTTTTTTGATGAACCTGAGAAGTTAACAAGACTTTACGAAGTTATAGATAATCAAGTAGTTAAGTAAAATATATTTGAGACTTATTGATTTCTAGAGCATCCGCCTTGACCGAAACAAATATATGGAACCAATTTAAAAAGACAAGTCAGAAAGTTCAAATTTGGTTTCGTGCAAGACGGATGACATCCGTATGGTTGCTTATCAAGTTTTGTGAGACAAATTGTCTAACCGTTCTAGACGGGCATAAACGTTTAGAACGGTTAATATTAATTTGAATTATTTTGCAGAAACTCTAACTTCAATATCCGTACAGTCCAACCTAACGGGTTTCTTCCTATTAGAATGGATCTAGCAAATCTGAACCCTCTCACTATATAAAGAGTAATCATCACTTCATATTTTCTAAGCTAGCCGCTTCTCACATTTGAAAATGCATTTATTGTGCAATACTTGATAGCTTTCATTGTTGAGTGAGCTTAAACTTCATTATCCTCTCAACACTCTCAAATCCACTCGACTTATGTTTTAGGAGATATAGTTTAGTATCTAGAATTTAGTTCTAGAGCTTTTACATCCCTGCTAGTGTGGTTTGCTTGTAGGGCGCGTAGGAGTACACTAGCCAGAGCGTTTTCGCTCACATATATCCATATCTGTGTGACGATTCCAAGGGACTCTCCAACTCAAATTTTTAGGCTCAATATGGACGATCCCAAAGGACTGTTTAGATTTTAAAATCGCACAATATAGACGAAAAGTAAAGCATGAGTTTTTACTTTCATAACCTGCCTCGTAGTATATAATATAGTCCGTACTACTTAAAAATCGCATAGTTTGTAATGTTGATATTTCAATTTAAAAAAAAAAAGATAAATATAAGACGTTCAATTATTTGATATGTGGATGTTAATGTTACTCAAATAATATAAAATAATAATAAACAAGGAATATAGAAAATTTTAATTCTTAATTATTTTTGGGGAGTAGATTCTTAATTACAGCTTGGCATAAGAAAAATTGATTATCAATGCGTCATCAGGGACGATTGATAGCCGCCTTTCCCAATAAAAAAATAATAATCTTTTTTAACGTTCTAGATACGCTAATGGTCTCCTTGTGCTCATGTCAGCCACTTAATTCAAATTCAAGACTTCAAGTCAAGGGAATAACAGATACATCGGTTTCAAATCACCATCATCATTCAACACCTGTCATTAACTTAATCCACCCTTCTAGATAATATAGACAAAATTGTAGAAAAAATTAAGCTTGATTATTTTGTTGGCATATGTAATTTAGTTATCAAAGTAAATAACCTTTTAGTTATCAAAGATGAACAAAGTAACACATAATTAAATTTGCACTAATAATTGTATGCAACAGATATTTGGGAAAGGCTAGCGTGCTACCTGTAGCATAGTGACATGTTATGCTATTTCCTAAAACTATATTAAAAAAACTTCAAATGATGAATTGAAACAGTTAAAACCGATCTACTTCACGAGTAATGCATTTACATATACAATTTATAAATTTTATTCTTCATTTAATTTAGTATAAAGTCAAGCGGTCAAAAAATAATGAAAAGTGAATGCATTAAAATTAATTTATAAATCTTCATTTTTTAACTGTTTGATTTTATTCTAAATGAGTTTAAAAATTTATAATTTTTGTATATAAATGCATTACTCATGAAGTAGATTGGTTTCAACGGTTTGAATTTGTCGTTGAAACATATTCAATATATTTTAGTAGCATAACATATCACTAACTATGCTAAAGTTAATCCGCTAGTTTTATTTTAGTGATATATTGGTCTCTCAATCAGATGAAATTTCAACGGAATTATTGTTTAGAGCATAGACTAAGTTGTGTTGGGTAGTTGAAGGGTATTGTATTGAAAAGTTATTTTTATTAATTAATTGTGGAGTATGACTTCAAACTTTGAATTTTAAACACGGCAGGTATCCCAACTAAATCCTCATAGCACCAGATGTAACTAATTCTATACATCTAAAGCGACCTCGTATTACATTACAAAAATTGAAACTTCTAGCGTGATCACTTCAAACAATTTATTCTAATCTTTTTAATAAACCAATTCAGCATCATAATACAATTTTATAATTTTTATTTAAGCTTGTTTCTCAATCAATTTGGGAATCTAGAAAACAAATAGATATACTTATTCTATGATGGGGAAACTTGGAGAGGATAGCTCATATATTGGACCTCTATGTTGACTTTAATTGTAATAAGACATTTATTCAGTAATCTTCTTTGACAAGGTTTGTTAATTTATACTACAAAATTAAGATGGCAGATGGAACATCACATCTAATACTTAATTTGTCAATTTCCAAAAACTAAAATCATACATGGCTTCTCCATTATTTAATTATTAGGCTCAAATATTAAATTTGATCAAAATTAAACTTCAAAGTTGTTTATATGAAGTATTGAAATTGAATAGCTTAATATTTTAATAAATGAAGACAAAAAGACTTTCAAATTGCATCATATTTGAGTTGCAAATTACATTAATGATAGAGAACACAAATATAAGTTGAGTACTTAGTGTAAAGATATCATCTGTGAGATATATAATATCATAATTTAATGCAAGGTTTCTTCTTGAAGATCCGTCATTATCTCTCGATTACTATGTATAGCATAATAATAGAAGAGCATTACAGGTACATCGATCACATGCTTCTCATTAATTAGATTGAGCTTCTAGATTAATTAAATGAGAAAGCGAGGAAGCTTGTACTTGTCCAAGGAATTCACAGGATCATACATGCACATGCACATGCATATATGCTCTTTATTTAATTAATTAAGTCATACAACATGATTAAAGTTGCCATATAAGTATATATCACAAATTTGTCCTTTTATTGGATTAATTAAAAAAAATGAGAAATTTTATTTTGGTAATCCACCAAACTATTCCATCGATCATCTTTTTATTTTTATTTTTTTTTCTTCGCTATGAATATCTCTCTCTTTACAAATTTACTCTCTGACAACACGTGCAGTATTAGACCAAATTATGCAACTAACTGGAACTTTCCAAGTTTCAGCGGTGCTAATTCAAATTTGATTCCTTGTTCTAATCAATTTAGTTTTTAATTTATTTTAATTTTTCAAGAGAATCCTTCTAGTCAATACAAGTACGCAATTAATGGGGAACTAATTGGAATGAATCTGTAACACATTTAAATGTTGTATACAGAATTAGACATCAAACCCAAGAACAAAAATAAATTAATTAGATGGATTCAGATCCAAATATATTTGAGTGTAAATGGTATTTAATTTATTTGGGGGGGACCTCGACGTAATCCAAATTTGACCCGTTAAGCCTCCAATTGTATCCCCTTCACTATTCACATGAATATCCCACCTTTTTGTTGTCACTCGCTTGAATTTTACACAATACCAACATGGAATTTTATTAAAAGCATGTTTGTTTTTAACAATGTCACTTTCGATATTTCTTGCCAATATAATTTTGAAAATAAACAATTCGTACTAAAAACATCTCTCAATGTGCAACTTAGCTGTTGTCATTTGTGTTGCTTACGTGCCTATAATTACAAAAACAAAACACATACACACTGAGTATTTTCTAATTAACGAAATATATTGTTTAGGTTAGTACTTATGGCGTAATAATTAATATATTTTACTAGAAAAAATATTAAAAATTATTCTATGATAACCAAGATCACTATTGGAGGAAGAAACAACATGATGGAAATTAGAGCGGAGTAGGTTTGACGGTATTGAAGCTCACCGAACCACAAGTTTGGTGCATAGTGACAAGACTCGCGAGAAGTTCGCGTATTATTCGTTTTTTTGACGTTATCAAACCGAACTCCGAATAAAACACATATAAAACACGAGTTGACGAATTATTCGCAAAAAAAACGAGAAAAAAAAATTTATTTGAATTTTTTTTTAATTTTTTTTTTACGGTCTTTTTGGAGTTTTTTTTTTTTCTTTCTTGTTGTACCGAATCATTCCCGAATTATACCGAATCACAAACTTTTGACCTCGCCGAACCGAACCCGAACTTTTGATTTGTCACTATAGTTTGGTGCTCATGGGACCTACCTTTAGAGTGGGAAAAACGTGCCGTGCCGTGCCGTGACTTTGGTCTCGTGCCGTGCCGTGCCGTGACTAAGTTAATTTTTCACGTGCCGTGCCGTGACCAAAATGTCAATGGGTGGTCACGGCACGCGAATGGTCACGCCACGTGAGTCACGCCGTGCCTAAACGTGCCGTGACTCGCGTGACTCACGTGACCTAATTACACGTGACTCGCGTGACTACCGGCTCCTAATTACACGTGACTCGCGTGACTACGTGCCGTGCCGTGCCGTGACTAAATCTTTCACGTGCCGTGCCATACCGTGTCAAAGTTTCAAAAGAGAGACACGGCACTCGAATGATCACGGCACGGGACACGCGAGTCACGGCACGTAACTGCCATGCGTGCCGTGCCGTTCCGTGACGGAACCGGCTCCGGCGTACCATTTTTCCCACTCTACCTACCTTGCTCTAGATGGAAATGTCTTTGGTGCCACAGAGGATCCAAGTCCAAGTCTTATTCAAAGTCAAAGAAGAAAAAAAGATGATTTTTTTTTTATTTTGGAGCTAATTTTTTTTGTTTTGAAGTCTTCACGCGATGTGCCGCCTTCTACGACGGATCTCTTCTCCTCTTCTCCTCTCTCTCTCTCTCTCTCTCTCTCTCTCTGTAACTTGTGAGCTCCATTATATACGAGCACTTTATATGTAATTCTAAAAATCCTTTTTTCTATTAGCGGATAACATATAGAGTAGATTTCATCAGAAATAAAACTATTTTGAAGGTTTTGGGTTTTCCATTACTTGATCCAAATCTCACGCCTTGTCATTTTTTAATTGATTAGCTTGCTCCTCTGTTCTGGGTTTTCTTTGTTGTAGCATTTCTCTGCTATTCTTTGCTTTGCTTCATCGCTGCACCTTCTCTTTCACTCAAGTAAATCCATTATTGCCCAAAGTTGGGTTTCTTTCTCTTTTCTCTTGTTCTCTCCTATTCCCTATTCTATTCTTGCTTGTTAATTCCCAACATATCCTGGAATTATTAAGTTCCAGCAGCCATGCCAGAACCTAGGAGGAGAAAACAAAGAAAAATTCGCCTAAGTAAACTCTACAGCTTTGGTTGCGGCCGGTCCAGTTTCAACCCGGCCGAGCAGTCTCAGCTTGGCGGGCCCGGTTTCTCCCGGGTGGTAGAAACAAATAATGAAACAAATCCTGATAACCCGTTAAGCTACTTCCCGTCGAACTCCATTTCTACGACCAAGTACAATGTCTTCTCATTCTTACCGAAATCTTTGTTCGAGCAATTTAGAAGGGTTGCAAATATATACTTTTTAGTGACAGCATGTTTGTCATTCACTGATCTGGCGCCGTATAGTAGCACCTCGGCGGTGCTTCCTCTGGCGGTGGTTATATTAGCTACCATGATCAAAGAACTCGTAGAAGATTTGAGGAGAAAGCAACAGGTAAATAAAATCCTTATTTTTTTTTTTTTCATTGTTGTGCATCTATATATTCTTGTTTAACTGGGAATCAATGCAAATAAGAAGTACAAATGTAATTTTAGTTTTTTTGCTACTAAAAAATCTCCTAGTTTCTTCCAAGGACATATAGGCAATACATATACGCCGTTACCTTTTTTAATTTTTTTTTTAACTACATACTAAATATGTTTTAAATTAGTAAGTTTTATATAATTTTCGGTACCATATTTAATTGTCAAGCGAAGATTCGAAATTAAAAGAACATTCCAGGTACATTGAACCAGTATAAATTAGAAGCATTTAATTTAGAACTAATTATATTCTCTGAAGGTTGAAGCTGTCAAAAGAGTATGTACATTTAATTTAATTTTCAAAACAGAAGTGTATTTTCATTTTAAAAAATAGTATATTATTTCATTATTGTTGGTGGTTGCATTAGTCATTTAAATGATTTTGGTAAATATGTTGAGTGCTATGCAAGATTTGATTAGTCAAGTAACCATGTAGCATATAGTTCCAAATTTTGTTAGGTGATTCTCCACTTTCAACCAGTGGCACTTGCCCCATTAGAAATATTTGGAAAAACTATATTTTCATATTATACTCACAATATAAAAAAAAATTATAAAAAGATGCTTGTAGACTCAAAAATGTTTCTAAAATTAATCTGACTCTGTCCCCGTTAATATATGAACTTAATTATGTCAATAGAGCTGATGTCCCTATGCAAACAAATATATAAAAATTGTAGAAGTTAGGGGTTCGTATTTATTATTGGTTTTTCTATTTTAATGTTTGCAAACAAATATATTATTTTCTAGCATTTTCTTCTTTCATGAATGCTAGTCGATTATTCTTTATTTCTCATTCATGCCATTAACCAAATTTGAACTGTTTTCTGGTGTAGGATGATGAAGTAAATAGTCGGAAAACACTGGTTTTAACTGCTGATGGAAAATTTGAGCAGACTAAGTGGAAAAATTTACGGGTCGGCGACATAGTAAGAGTACAAAAAGATGAATATTTCCCGGCTGATTTACTATTTCTCTCGTCAAATTATGACGATTCAATTTGCTATGTGGAGACCATGAACCTAGATGGAGAGACAAATTTGAAAGTGAAACAGTCGATCGATAAAACATCTATTTTACAAGAGGAAGGAGATTTTACAGAGTTTAAACCAAGAATTAGATGTGAGGACCCGAATGCGGATTTGTACACTTTTGTGGGTACCATAGAAATCGAAGAAGAAGGCTATCCTCTCTCTGTTCAACAACTCCTCTTGAGAGATTCAAAATTACGAAATACCGATTACATTTACGGCGTGGTAGTTTTTACTGGGCATGACACTAAAGTCATGCAAAATTCGACGAGTGCTCCTTCAAAAAGATCTACAATCGAACGAAAAATGGATAAATGTATTTACCTCCTCCTAGCTCTACTTGTTTTGATATCATCCGTTGGGTCGGTTTTTTTCGGCATTTGGACGAAAGAAGATCTCAAAAATGGGAAAATGAAAAGGTGGTACCTTCGACCAGACGATACCACTATATTCTTTGACCCGAAGAAGGCCGGTATTTCGGCACTTCTCCATTTTCTAACTGCTATGATACTTTACGGTTACTTCATACCGATTTCTCTTTACATCTCTATTGAAATAGTGAAGTTGCTTCAAGCACAGTTCATCAACCGGGACATACACATGTACCATGATGAATCTGATACACCGGCACACGCACGTACCTCTAATCTGAACGAAGAACTTGGTCAAGTCGACACGATACTCTCTGACAAAACCGGTACGCTAACATGCAATTCCATGGAGTTTATAAAGTGTACAATTGCGGGTGTTGCATATGGCCGTGGAATTACAGAGGTCGAAAAGGCCATGGCCCGGCGAAAAGGATCACCTCTAATAATCGAAGAAAGAGAAAATGAAATACCAGATGGTACCAAAATCAAAGGGTTTAATTTTACTGATGAGAGAATTATGGGAGGAAATTGGACTAGGGAGGAAAGCAGGGGTATTATTGAAAACTTCTTTCGTCTGTTGGCCGTCTGTCACACATGCATACCAGAGGTGGATGAGTTATCGGGTCGGGTTTCGTACGAAGCTGAGTCACCTGACGAGGCATCCTTTGTTGTGGCTGCCAGAGAAATCGGTTTTGAGTTTTGTCAGAGAACTCAGAACACCGTCTCTCTTAATGAACTCGACTACTTGTCTGGTACAATAAAAAAGAGGTATGTACCGATTTCACTACTGTATCATTTTTATTTGTACCATTAATGGGGTTTTGTGTGTCTATGTGCATGTACCACTCAAGTCTAACCTTCTGATACCGCACTGTTTTATGAACAAGATGTTATTATGCCAGTATGAGATTTAAAAAAAACACACAACAGATGGATACAGTTTTTTCATGAAACAGTTATTATTATTAACGGTTACAAGCAACAGTTTTTTATTGAAAAACCAATGAGTACAAATTATACTGCCAGAGCAATTTATATAATGAAGTCTTCCATTTGCAATGTTACATCAAATTTCCAAAGAGACCCATCTTTAATATAAAATAACAGTGAAATTATCCTCTCTTGTTTTGCAGAACATACGATCTTTTAAATATATTAGAATTTAATAGCACAAGAAAGCGCATGTCAGTTATTGTCAGAGATGAGAATGGCAAATTATTACTCCTCAGCAAAGGCGCCGACAGGTAAATAACTGTTTTCGATATTTTTCTTTACCTTTATTGTTTCTTTCATTCGACAATTATTAAACTAACCATTGATTTCATCTTGAACAGTGTGATGTTTGAAAGATTATCCAAAGAAAAAACCGACTACGAGGAAATAACAAAAGAGCACATAAACATGTACGCCGATGCGGGTTTGCGTACTCTCGTTCTTGCATACAGAGAGATCGATGAAAACGAATATGCTTATTTCAACAAACAATTTACTGCCGCTAAAAACTCAGTAAGTGCTGATCGAGACGAAAAAATCGAAGAGGCAGCTGATATGATAGAGAAGGATTTGATTCTCTTAGGTGCCACCGCAGTCGAAGATAAATTGCAACAAGGGGTATGTTCATAAATAACTTCATTTTCCCAAAAATTAGCTTGTATTTTATGTTTTTTTTCCATTATCTTAATTTCTTGGTGATTAATTTAGGTACCTGAATGCATTGACAAGCTTGCACAAGCTGGAATAAAGATATGGGTACTTACCGGGGACAAAATGGAGACCGCTATCAATATCGGGTACGTGTGAATGATACATAAGTGGGTTTTCTGATACAAAATTATTAATCATATTTCCTTGACATATTCGTTGGTGGATGTTAATTATTTACTTTATTTTTTGTATGATTTCAGATATGCATGTAGTTTATTGAGGCAAGGAATGAGGCAAATATCAATTACTTTGGATGCACCTGAAATTGTTTCAGTGGAGAAATCCGGAGACAAAAATGCAATTGCTAAGGTAAAAAAAAAAATTGAATACTTTATTTATTTTGCCTATATGTTCCAACTTCACATTAAAAAATATAAATACAAACAAATCTCAAACTTGGAACATTTCTTGTTCTTTTGCTTTTCAGGAATCAAAGCAAAGTGTGGTGAAACAAATAAATGATGGGAAAAGACTTATAAATGAATTCCCAAATGAATCGTTCGCTTTGATAATCGATGGAAAATCACTGACATACGCATTAGACGATAACACAAAACAAATATTTTTGAATCTAGCTATCGGGTGCAACTCAGTTATTTGCTGTCGCTCCTCGCCAAAACAAAAGGCCCTCGTAAGATCACTTCTTTATTATTTAAATCGAAAATTATATAGTTACGACGCATAAGTTCTTGTCATGTTTGAATTATGTATATAATGAACATTTGAACTAATTTTGTGAAAAATGGTAATCAGGTTACCAGATTGGTGAAAACCGGTACCAGAAAGGTGACATTAGCAATTGGTGATGGTGCAAATGATGTTGGCATGCTTCAAGAGGCTGATATCGGAATCGGTATCAGTGGTGCCGAGGGAATGCAGGTTAGTAAATCCAATAATGATAGATATACCTATTTCAGAGACTGATAAATTAAGGTTTACTTCATGTAATCCAGTGATTTTGATATTTATTTCTTTAAATGAACCAGGCTGTGATGGCGAGTGACGTGTCGATCGCACAATTCCGTTTCTTAGAGCGCTTGCTTCTCGTGCATGGCCACTGGTGCTACCGAAGAATTTCCTCCATGGTAATTAATTTTTTTAAGTGTTTTTGCGACTTTAAACACATAAATATTAAATTCCATTATTATATTATGATATGATATATAACCAGAGAAAGAAATGAGTGCATTAACCGGTCAATCAAAATTAACAACCCAAAAAGTTCTACTATAAGAATATAATATGCATGATTAAGGTTAAATGCCTCACATATTTTCTCCGTTTTCAAAGTTCAAATAGTCGATTCGAAACACTCAACATGATCTCCATATTAAAATGTGTTTGGAGACCAAATTTTATATATTTTTTGGAATTTTTTTACTATTTTTTTAGATAGGTACAAAATCACTGTCTTGTTTAATTCTAATTCTCTCTATATATGTAATTAATTTACTTCATCCGTTATTGTTTTGCTAACCAGTATGTGTTCTCATAACTTATATGCAGATATGTTATTTCTTCTACAAGAACGTAGTATTCGGGATGACGATGTTCATATACGAGGCGTACACGTCATTCTCGGGCCAGGCGGCGTACAACGACTGGGCCATGGCAGGTTACAACGTCATCTTCACCTCCCTCCCCGTTATCGCCCTTGGTGTCCTCGACCAAGACGTCTCCGCCCGCTTTTGCCTCAAATTCCCCATGCTCTACCAAGAGGGCCCACGCAACGACCTCTTTCGCTGGTCCCGCATCCTCAGCTGGATGTCAAACGGCGTCATCACAGCTGTCATAATTTTCTTCTTGGTGACTTTCTCTTTCGGGCCCCAACCGTTTCGTCACGACGGGCAACCTGCCGACAAGGCCCCGCTCAGTGCCGCGATGTACACATGTTGTGTTTGGGTCGTCAACTCGCAGATGGCACTTTCGATTTCCTATTTTACCCTCATTCAACACATACTCATCTGGGGCAGTGCTGGTCTCTGGTACCTCTTCCTAGTCATTTATGGCGCCATAACACCGTCGTTTTCGACCACCTATTATATGGTATTTGTAGAAGAGCTCGCATCGGCTCCTTCGTACTGGGTTGTCACACTCTGCGTATCGGTCGCAGCACTTGTACCGTACTTTGCATTCAAGGCGGTGCAAACGAGCTTCTTCCCTGGTTTGCATGATTTCATACAATGGATGCGGTACAAAGGAAGGGCCGAAGACCCAGAGGTTGGACAAGTTATTAGACAAGCTTCGGTACGGGCCACGGTTGGCGTGTCGGCGAGATATGATGCGAGGATCAACCAGCAAACGGGGAGAGTGCACCATGTAGTTCAGACACCATAAAAAAGCATGCACGCGCGTATATACACCCTAGTTTTGTGTACATAATCAATGATTAGAGTAGGAATAAATATCTGTAGGGAAAGATATATTTCTTTGTTTTTTCATCAGTATTGTTTAGTTTCTTTTGTTTCTCCATTTTAATGTTTTGCACATATCTTGCAAATAAAAAGCCATTTTTGCTCTCCTCGTACAAAGCATGTATGGGTTTCCCCTATCTAATTATAATTTTCTTAAATCATGCACCAAGTTATTAAAATTAAAATGTTCATTATCTACACAAAACTTAAATCATTTAAATAAAACATATCAAAAAATGGGCTACATGTAAATTTTCGTGAAGACAACAAAAGTATATTATATTACCCAAAAATAAAATAGATCCGCAATGCTTGCTCACAGCCTACAAATTAGTTGGGTCAGTATTCAACAATTTATTTTGTGTTTGGTTCCAGCTTTAATTTTGGTTCATAATTAAAATTTAGGTTCCTTGAGGGTCATGATTTTATAACATAGCTTGCAGAAACAACATAATTACCAAGAAGTTTCGCATCATTTATTGCCACTGCCAAAGTCGGCATCAATTGACCTTGCATGTAGATATATTGACTATGCATTAATTGACCATGCATATATTTACAATATTGACTTTGCATGCATGACTTGACGAATGACGAGTCATTGTCAGCCTTGTTAAACATTTATTTGACCATTCTCTTCTAAATTCGTTCAACTCTTAGTGCCACAACAGGCTTCTTTCCAATCAAAAAGTTGTACCTTATTTTTTATCCAGTTGTGTCAGAAAAAGTAATTACCAAATTAAAATAAAATATGTATTGTTTCAAATTACAATTCATTACATGCTTAGATGCTATCGAAACTCGTGTAAGCCACCATTTTCTCTTATGAATAAATATCAAAAGAATTGGAACTTAAAATTGCAAATGAAATAAATCACCATCCACATTCATTTTGGAACGTCATTTTCTTTTTAATTAAATGGCCTAAAGTTCAACATCCATATATACTTATGTTATGCTTATATATTTATATCAATTTTTTTTTTTTTAAAATAGAAAACACACACGATTAAACGAACTTGAACCCCCCCCCCCCCCCCCCCCCCCCCCCCCCCCCCCAAAAAAAAGAAAAAGAAAAAAAAAAGCCATTTCTTAGAGGATTAAGCACCGAAATAGCCGATAATTTTAAGTACAGAAAAAAAGGATTTAAAAAGATTAACCAATCTTAATGTTTGCAACTATTAAATGTGCTACTTTGTTTTGGGATCTTGCACTACTAGTCAATTTAAGCACTATATTGTTCTGGAAAAAAAAAAAAACATTATAGTGCCCAAGTACAAATTTACAGCATTATAAAATTAAAATTTATATCTTTAAAAATGTAAAATTTATTTGTTATGTATTAAGTGGAGAGATGCATTATTCATGAGAGTTAGTGTCATCATTTATGGATCACTTTATCCTGCTTAATCATTAAACCGTTAAATAACCATCCGCAATCAAATCACAGTAAATGCTTTTTAGAAACTTGCTTAATCTAGAAGACTAGAACTAAATAATTTGATCTTCAAATTTTAACAATATTTAATTATTCTTGTAGATTGCGTTTCGTGATTTGTGCTTCATGCCTAGTCTTATAAAATGTAAAGCTCTTTGTTATGTATAAAAAAAGTAAAAGTTTGAAATAGAGAAAAAGAAAGAAATAGATCCAAGAAGAAAAAGTTGGTAGGAAAGAGACAGTGGAGAGGGGGCACATGCCAACACCTTTCAAGCAGGATAAGGCAAGCATGCATTATTATCTTACAAGTCATTACATCACTTTTATAATTACATGTACATGTGCTTCATAACTATTATTCCCCTTTGTCAAGCCCCCCTCACTCACACCACAGAAATATGCTAACAATAGTGGCAAGACAACACTTTTCTTGTGTAAATTAAAGTCAGATGCCATTGCAGCCAGACCATGAGAAAAAGAGAATTTTTTTATTTATAGAAATTAATATAAATATTATAGGGTATTAGAATGAGTGTCTTAGGTTTTAGATGCCATAGACGGACCGTAAAAAAAAAAAAAAAAATAGCTCCATTTTTTTTAGCCCGATTTTTTATTCAAATCCATTAAATTCATCACACACACCACAAAAAAACAAAGAATGCAAACATTGGAGCCAAAACAAAAATAGACCTGTTTAGAGCTGAAGTTTTTTACAGTTCCATCTGTGCATCCAAAATATTAGGGCAATCTTTCTAATACCCTATATTATTTTATATTAATTTCTATAAATAAATAATTCTGTGAGAATGATATGATAAACCATTAGCGGTAACAAAGAATCATTAGGGGAAAATAAAAGAATTAGCTGCTATGAATTACAACAATGAATAATAGAAGATAATAGACATCGCAATTTCCATATATTGAGCATATTAACAACTACACGAAGTTAAAAGAAATTGCGACAAAAACTCAAAAAAAAAATATATATATATAATTAGATAAGATCCATAAAACCGGAGTACCTATATATCAACTATAGTAGATTATGGTAATCTCTCCTGGTATTTGGATTCAAATTCACAGTCGAACTGGTGCTCATCTGGCTAAATTCCGAGCTATAATCGTAGTCGTGACTACCAAATGCCATCTTTTGAAACAATCTTATTTCTGCCGAGTTTGCTATGTTAAATAATTCACTTTTACCGGGTTGAATTCCGTTTGTTAAATCCACATCTGATAGGCTATCCAGCACTCTCACCACCTAAATAAATTATTGTAAGGTTAAATGGTACATTATGGAGTTTCAAGCCAATTGAATACGAGTTTTCTTTTACAAATTTTAAATATATAAAAACAAGAGTGAGGCTATGGTACTATGCATAGCGTATATTGGTCCGTACTATTGAAATATACTTGTAGATCTGAACCGTTCAACATGATCTACATATGATAATATACTTGTAGATCAAATTTTACATTTTTTTAGAACTTTTACTATTTCTTTAGATAGGTAGAAAATCGCTTGATCTAAAGATTCTAGACCATTCAAAAGTAGTAATTTTCTACCTATTTAAAAAATAGTAAAAAAAATATATAATTTAGTTTGCAAGTACATTTTCATATGAAAATCATGTTGAACGGTTCACATCGACTATTTGGATTTTGAAAACAAAAATATTGATCCGTAGTACGAACCATTCTGCGCTATGCATAGTACCATAGCCCCACTCTAAAACCAATACCAATTATGACATTATAAAGTTCCACAGCAACAATAACCCATATTCTTTTGGAAAATAAAAAAGGTGCTTTTGGAGGAAAACAGAAAAGGTAGTTGTCAGTTGTTTTTCTTTTGTTTTTTAAATGAACACACCTGGCTCATGCGGGGTCGTCTCGAGGCGGAATGGCGGACACATGCGGCCGCCGCTTCTATCATGCGAAGCATTTCTACTTCATTATAATTTTTTTCAAGTCTCGGATCGATTACTTCTTCCAATTTTCCCGTCTCTAGTGCTTGAGTCAGCAATGGTCTTGCCTAAAATGAAACAAATATTGTGTGTATAAGGAATTAAGGATTAGTTATATAAATTAAGAAAGAATGAAAGAGCCAGAGCTTACCCATTCAACAAGACTCTCGTCGCCTAAACGTGAGGTGTCAACGGGTCTGCGCCCCGTAATAAGCTCCAATAAAACCACCCCGAAAGAGAACACATCAGACCGTTCTGTCAACTTTCCGCTTGATGCATATTCTGGTGCAAGATAACTATATAATGAAGAAAAATCACATTATTTGACTTTTCACAGATGATAATCATAACAATAAATAACAACAAAATAAGAATATGTTATTTGAAAGATTTCTAATAACACAAGTACCCAAATGTCCCCATGACACGTGTAGTGACATGTGTGACGGCATCCAGTGCTAGCCTCGCAAGACCAAAATCAGCGACCTATTTAATTAAGTCGATGATTTAAAATTAGGTGAGATTTTTCATGTAGTACAAAAACATTTTGTAAGGCATAATATGAATAGTAATGTATCTATATAAATGAATATATTACCAGAGCCTCAAAATCATTATCCAATAAAATATTTGATGATTTGATATCTCTATGTATTATTCTTGGGTGACCTACAAAAATTAAATAGATAAGAAAAAGTAAAAAGTATAGATAATATTCATGAAAAAACATGCTTTAAAAAAAAACTTACAATCCTCATGTAAATATGCAATGCCACGAGCAGCACCAGCTGCAACTTTTACCCTAATTGCCCACTCCAGAACGGGTCTTTCATGCCCTGCAAATCCAAAACCCGTTTGCAAGTAAATTTAGCATTCATCGAAATTGTAAAAGTAAAGAAGCAAAAGAAGAGATTTATACTAGAATACAATTATAACCATCTCGCTAAATAATAGTAACATACAGGTACTTTAAATACATTTTTATTGTTCACATGTACAGAACACCCCTGAAAATAATCCCTAGTAAATTCTGTGTCTTATACACAAACTTATGAGTAGGTAATATATAAAACAAGTACAAAACACCCCTGGAAAATAATCCCTAGTAAATTCTGTGTCTTATACACAAACTTATGAGTAGGTAATATATAAAAGAAGTACAGAACACCCCTGAAAAATAATCCCCAGAAAATTCTGTGTCTTATACACAAACTTATGAGCACCTCTTTCTAATATTCTTATCATAGAGAGTATTGAACCGAGAAGGAAACATAAGTGAGAAAAAAATAATAAAATACAGAGATTGATATGACTGTACCATGGAGATGGTAATGAAGCGTATTATTTGCGACATAATCATAAACAAGCACTCTCTGCTCATTTTCTATGCAATACCCGACAAGAGACACCAAGTGCCTATGATGTACCCGACTTATGATCTCTACCTCAGCCTGAAACTCTCTCTCGCCTTGACCACCACCACTCGTAAGTCGTTTTACTGCAACTTCCCTCCCGTCTTGCAACTGCCCCTTGTACACGCATCCGAAACCTCCCTCACCCAACACATTATTTGCCGAAAAACCATTGGTGATTTCATGTAACTCCTCATATGTGAAGTATTTTGAATTGCCAATGCTCATGTCAGTTAATGCACCTTTTGGGCCTAGACTACCCGAAGTGTAATTCGAGTTGTACGTAAATGGGGTTGTAGGGCCCCGTTCTAGAGGAGATAGAGTACCGCCTGAGTAGAATGAAGCGAGGAAATAAAATATTAGGACGGAAATATTAGGGTTTTATGAGACATAATTTTGGATTGAACAATATATATTTTTTTTTTCTCTTTTTTGGCCAATATTCTCTACAATTGGTAAAATACTCCATGACTTAATCAAAATTCAAAGATAACATACACACAGTATAAGCTTTGCTAAAGAGTTAGACAACAGATGTAAAAGTACTATTTACGGCTAAAGATTGACAGTAGCAAAGCACACACCTAAAAGAGATTTGCAACTATTATAATCATTTCTAATACTAAGTTTCTTTAAATATAGAAGAAATGTCAAGGGGTATTTATTTTATAAGTGCATTTCTAATTTTAAGTGCAAAAAAGGGAAAAAAAACAGAGAGAGAGAGAGAGATTACCTGATTTTGGTGAGGTCATAATAGGAGAAGGCACGACAAATACAGAATTGTATCCATCGGCCGGCCTTCTCTTCTTCTTCACGTACCACACACCGGCCACAATAAAACTCGCCACAAGAAACACAATTACAATCGCTATAGAGGCGGCAGCCCCCGCACTCAGACCTTCCCCGCCACCTTGCCCGGAACTATTACTACTTCCTTGGTTGGTACCCACGTTTGTATTTCTATTTATGCTGGGTGCATTTGGGGAAACAATGGTTCCATTCTGGGGAGACGAATCAGGAGTTGTACTGGTGGGGGTTGCCAATGGAAATTGACTTACAGGAGGTGAAGCAGTTGCAGTACTTGGAGTTGGTGGGGATTTGGCAACTGAGGAGTTTGTGCTTGGAGATGGCAAAGGAGGGGAGGTAGACTGAGAAGGGGTAGAAGGTGGCGGCGAGGAGACGGTAGGGGAATCGGGGGCTCTTGTTTTAGGAGGGGGAGATGAAGATGGTGGTGATGGTGGCGGTGATGACTGTGCCGGTGTGTCAGGAACCGGTACGGGCGGTGATTTGGTTGTTGGTTGAGAAGGTGGTGGTGAAGAGAGAATAAGAGGTGGGGGAGGAGAGAGAACAGTTGATGGGGGAGGTGGTGAGGTGGTTAATGGGGGCGAAGGGGTAGTTAACTGGGGCGGTGGGGCCGACACGACAGGTGCAGTCGGTACAGGTGGCGGTGGGGACAGTGTGATGGTCGGAGGTGGAGATGACAATGGTGGTGAGGGTGGTGGAGAGGAGGGAGGTGGAGAGGAGGGAGGTGGAGAAGAGAAAATCGGAGAAGAGAGAGGTGGTGAGGCCGAGGCGGGAGGTGGGGCCGGGAGGTCAGGGGTAGCATTGGGTTGAGAAATGGGGGGTTGTGGGGGTGGAGAGGAGAGAGAAACAGGTGGTGGTGCTGAGCCTTGTGAGGCGGTTGGTGACACCACCGCCGAGCTCTTCGCCGGAGAAGGAGCTGAAGGAGCTGAGGCCATTTCTTTCAATTCCTTTTTGTGAATTTGGTTTTTTCTGAATTTGGTTTTGTTGATTTTTTTGAAATTAAAAAATTTGGTGGAAATGGCGAGGCAAGATCGCACAGTAGTAACAATGGCTTGAAGGGCTTATTTTCTACCCAAAATAGCTTAAAAATTAGCTCAATTTCAAGTAAAGAACCCAACTTTACCAAAGAGAGAAGCTAAAAAAGCACCTTAATTACAGAAGATATTTTGATGATAACCACATTGCAGTAGCAACAACCCCAAAACAAAATTTGGAAAAAGGGTTCAATTGTAGCGAAATTAGACAGCAGAAAATTGTAAAATTGAAGAGGGCACTAGTGGTAGAAGAGAAGTAAACTCTATAAGTCAGATCCAGCACAATTGTTAGTGTAGCAGAGAGCACCGGTCGAGTGAAAGAGAAGGAAAGCGAGAAAGAGAAAACAAACACCACACCAGCGAAGAAAAAAGTGAAAGCAAACCAACGACGCAGAGATCGATGGAATGAAATGGGACCCACACACTCTGCAATTCTCTCTCTCTCTACTGTAGTCTGTGATTGTGTCCAAAGTCCTACCTTTTCCACTTGTGATCACTTGAGAGAGGAAACGTGCCTCTTGCACGAATCATGGGTTTCATTTTCTAGAGTGAGAGGTGAGAAAATAAAAGGATAAAAGAGAGATGCTAT